>CM051271.1:14211228-14277191 GCA_027921565.1 Artemia sinica | reverse complement strand
AAAAATGTGACCCTTTTGTCCCGCGTCTCCGGAGACGATTCCATACGTATGCGAACCTGGCAACTAAATACCGTAGTTACACAATTCAATACAACTTTCCCGGTCACTCGTCACCTGAATCACACTCTAGCATAATTTATTGGCTCGTAGCAAAGTACTTTGGCTCGGAGCGATTAAGTATTACAAGCACTTTGTGTCTAGAGGTGCTGAGGTACGCGGGGTCATTTTTGGAGAGTTTTGTCAGTACTTGTTCCGTAGGTGATTATACTTTGGTACCGAAAGACCAATATCAGTGAGGACCTGAAATATCGAGGAACTTGGTTTAGCAACATTTAAGGTATGATAATAAGCATCAAACCATTTGAGAACCCTTTCAAGTAGGTATTTATAGCTTGAACGAATTTTATTCTCTTTCCAACCAAATGTAATGTGAGTGCAATAATCAGCAAAAGAAGAAAGATGAGCCTAAGACGGAAAAAAAAAATCTTTTCGGTTTGTAAGGAGGGGGATGGCAGTGTTTAAGAAAACATGGCTTATTACATGCATCTGTCAATAAAGATCATTAACATGTATTATGACAACACAACTGAATGGTGGATGGTGAACAAAAAGACAGACTAGCAAAGGATGATAAATTTGTTTAATATGACTTAAACCTGGGCTGATCTCTTCTTCGTATACTGATGTTCAATAAATTCCAGAGCAGAGTTTCATGTGTTAATAAACAAAATATGGCACTAGCATACAACATAAGACAGTATTAACTAAACCAGAGAACATCCTTATCTCTTGGATGAGGTTTTGCATTTTATTTGTGATTGAATAGCTTCAACCCAGTGTTAGATTTGAGCAGGCAAGGAAAATAAATTTTGCTGTTTTAGTAAAATAGCTTTAATAAAAATAGGGTACTTGTGTACTATACGCCACTCACTAAAGTTTACGCTGTATAAACTCGAGAACAAGCCGGTTTCTTTATTAGTTTCTTTCAGTTTAGAGTGAGACAATACAAAGAAAAGTAACAGAATAGAGGGGAAATATATAATTTGGTCTATATATTTCCACACTAGGGGGGTTGGGAGTGAAGTATTTGGGCAATTTGTAGTTTAAAAACAATTCTTACTTCATAATATACAGAGTAATTGTACCTAACACATTTTGCATGCAGACCTGCTATACTTTACCAAAATGTCCCCTCCCACTCCTACTGTGCAAATATGTAGCCCAAATTGGTTTCTAAAGTATTATATTTTCATCATATTTGGTGATAATTCATTAGGATTGAGCGTCATAGAAACAGATTTTAATTAAATTAAATAAAAAAACAAGTTTTTTAAACTGAAAGTAAGGAGCGACATTAAAACTTAAAACGAACAGAAATTATTCCGTATATGAAAGGGACTGTCCCCTCCTCAACGCTTCGCTCTTTGCGCAAAAGTTTTTTATTGTTTTAAAAATAAAGTTGTGAGACAGAGTCAAACTTTAGCGTAAAGAGCGAGGCGTTGAGGAGGGACAGCCCCTTTCATATACGGAACAATTTCTGTTCGTTTTAAGTTTTAATGTCGCCCCTTACTTTCAGTTTAAAAAACTTATTTTTTTTATTAATTTCTGATGGTTTTTTTTAATGCATCTTTTATTTTGGCTCACCGTCATTGAATAAGTCAACAAAATTTGCATAAAAATTTTACTTTTCTTTTGCTAAATGGATGTCTCTAAATTTGATTATGACGTAATTTACAAATTAACTTACGTAACTAACTTCTATATTCGTACATTTTTCTTCTGGCAAAAAATACAAAGTTGCAAATTTTTATAGATATGAGCTTGAAACCTATGTAATAGGGTTTTCTGATACTCTGAATCTGACGGTGTGATTTTCATTAAAATTCTTTCACTTGTAGGGGATATTTCCCCCTTTCTTTAAAAAATCGGGTAAATTTTCTCAGGCTCGTAGCCTTTGATGAGTAATACTAAACTTAATAAAATTTATATATTTAGAATCAGCATTATAAAACCCATTCTTTTGATACATTTATTGATATCAAAATTCCGTTTTTAAAAGTTTCGATTACTATTGAGCCGTATCGATTGTTTTTTATTGTTTTTTTATTACGTATATGTTATTACGCATATGAGGGGGTTCTCTTCTAAGTCAATACCACGCTCTTTACGTTAAAAGTTAAAAAAAATTAATTCACAAACCCCTGAATCACAAAGGCCGTTTAATTAGAACAGATAGCCCTTTTGAAAGCACTAAAAAAAACTGTAGCGTAAAGAGCGAGGTATTGACTTGGGGGAGAACCTCCTCATATACGTTATAATTTCTGTTCGTTTAAGTTCTAATGTTGCTTCTTATTTTCAGTTGAAAAAAACTTGTTTTTTTTAATTTAATTTCTGATCGTTTTTTAAATAATGCTTGGAAATCCGGCACCCCCTTCATAGAAATCTCCCTTACCCCAAAGAAACATCCTCCACGGAAAGATTCTCCCGAGTAACCCCCTCCTCCAGCCCCACCCTCCAGAAAAAAATCCTTCCTGAAAATGTCTGTATACTTCCCAATAACCAATAAATAATGCTGGCAAGTCCCGGCGCCCCCTTCATGGCAATTTCCCTTCCCCCATGAAAACTTCCTTCATGGACAGATCCTCCAACATAATCCCCGACCCCCCCCCCCCCCCCCAATGCCAGAAAAAAACCCTCCTGAAAACTTCTGTATACTTCCCAATAACCAATACTATATGTTAACATTGGGTAAAGTTCATAACTTTTAGCACTCCCTCCGGGGACTTAGGGGGATTAAGTCATCCTAAAAGACATATTTATCATATTTTCGACCATGTTGAACAAAATGGCTATCTCAAAATTTTGATCGGGTGACTTTGGGAAAAAATGAGCGTGGGAGGGGGCCTAGTTGCCCTCCATTTTTTTTTTGTCACTTAAATAGGGCACTAGAAATTTTAATTTCCGTTCCAATGAGCCCTCCCACGATATTTTAGGACCACTGGGTCGATACGATTATCCCTGGGGAAAAAAAAAAAAAAAAAACAAATAAACACGCATCCGTGATCTTTCTTCTGGCAAAAAATGCAAAATTCCACATTTTTGTAGATAGGAGCTTAAAACCTCTACAGTAGGGTTCTCTGATAAGATGAATTTGATGGTGTGATTTTCATTAAGGTTCTATAACTTTTAGGGGGTCTTTCTCCCTTTTTGGAAATCAGCCAAATTTTCTCAGGCGCGTAACTTTTGATGGGTAGCACTGAACTTGATGAAAGTTATATATTTGAAATCAGCATTGAAATCTGATTCTTTTGATGTATCTATTGGTATCAAAAACCGTTTTCTAGAGTTTCGGTTACCATTGAGCCGGGACGCTCCTTACTTACAGTTCGTTACCACGAACTGTTTGATGAAGCACTTAAGTGAGTGGCGTATAACACAAGTAAAAAAATAGATTTATTTAAGATAATATTTATTTTGTGGAATAACAAAAGTACATTCCATTATAAATCTATACGGAGCAATGATAAATAAACGAAAGCCGTTACCAATGTGTATAAAGTAAATATTAAAACTGTAGAAGGCGGACGAAAATAAGATCAAGTTTTGATGAAAAGTTGTGACAAAAAAAAATCATGTTTGTTTCTCAGGAAAAGTGACAAAAAAAACGTTCGTCTTTTGTTACCAAGAAAAGTCAAAGAGTTAAACCGAAAAACCTAATTCAATTTTTTTCTTCTTTTTTGACTCAATATATATATAGCTAATTTTAAAACAATTGTTTTTGCTAAAAGACCATAATATAAATATATTTGTGTGTTTTTAAACTGGACCATTCATGCGAACCTAGCCTCAAGTGTTTTATAAATAATGACAATGCCTACCACTCTCTAAAAATCTGAGGTAGGATTCATATTGGAATGCGAAAAATTATATTTTCAAGCCCCAAGATAAATATTGTGGAATTTTTATCAAAATCTCTTATAGATTTTTGCGAAATAATCTTAGCAAGGAAAATATGAAAATCTCAAATTCGATTTTTTTTTTTTTTTTTTTTGCTTAAAACATAAAATTTTGATTGTACTTCCCAAAATTTTATTAACTTGCAAAGCTAGGGCTTGAAATAAAGTGAAGTAACTTCTACAACTATCTGAATCATACACAGGAGGAAGGAAAATGAGTTTCTCGAATATATTCATTGGCCAATCCAGGTGTGCATTTGGTATAGCCTACCCCTGACACAAAACCCACACAATGGGGTGACGGAAAGAATTAGGAGAGGAGAGATGTCAAAATTAAAATCATTATAAACACACGGCAGAATTAGTAGAAGGGTCATAGCCGAACCTAGAGCAAGTATTTATAACTGTACTTAAGGGATTGGGTGAGTAAGTACCTGATCCTGATCTAAAATACTTAGAGGTAACGGCTCCCTAAATTTTGTCATTTGGGTATATATAGTTAAAGATGTTACTCCACCACAGTTAATCTATATGAGAAATAAGTAAAGTAACATTTAGTCATAGTTGAGCTTCTTGCACGTTCAGCCGTGATCCGTCCTCTGTGGAACAGGAAGTCCCCAATTAGACGCCATCAGAACACAGAAAAAGTGTTCAAATCTCCACCAAAATTTGGAAAAGGTAATAGTTTGTAGTTTGCAAATGACTTTGGATATCAATAAGGCTTCACGATCCATAAGGCTGAAGAAGAGGGGAGGATTCTTATAATTTTGTCAGCAGACTCACTTATGAAAAAAACAAAGCGGGAAGAAAGAAAAGTGAAAAGAGTGAAGTAACAAAAAGCAAAATCTACAGCGAAAATAATTCTCAACAATTGGATAATTTTATTTTGAACATATGCTCTTATTAAGCTTGGCAAAAATAGGATCTAAGGCAGTTTTATTCTTCGAACCTCTTTATCTCGGGATTAATCGAAGCCCAACCCAATTTATTTGAAAGTAAGAAGAATTAAGAATGTTCCTTTCTAAGGAAAGTAATTAAAGTAAAGAAGAAGTAAGAAGCTAAAAGGTTCCAGTGAGTCATTTGGTCTCTGAGTAAAAAGGCTATAAAATTTTTGTTCTCACGATATTTATCTGACCGTTTTTATGGATCAAGTCAAATTTTTTGGTAGGTAAGAGTACCCGCAGTTATACTAATGGGAGGTTTCACCTAATTTAACTGATATGGCAAGAGGGAGCCCTAAATTCTTGTCACCAGAGTACTTAGCAGGAAGACATTTCTGAAACACAGCAGATAACAACTGTGGATGCCTTATTTAAGCTTTTTAAGGATCAGGATCCGATCCGACTTTTTAAGGGAGGGAACTCTTTTCTGAACTCTTTTCATCTATGCATCTAACTGGAGGAGCAACCAAATTTCGACCAAACCTAATTGCAATTAGGATAATTGTCCTAATAATAACTTTTCAGAGTTTGTGCCCTTTTTGATCTTTGTGAGTGAAGAGGTTCATACATTTTTTTCAGCTATGCATCAATTAGCATGGTTTTCAGGTCTTAACCAAACATGACGAGAAGTAAATGTAAATGTCGGAGTAATACTTATACGGAATCTGTACCCCAAATTTTGTTAAGGGTCAGTTGAAAGAGAAAGTACTTGAACCCGATCTAAGGGAATGGGAAGAACCTTAACTAAAGTTGGGAAGAGAGGGAAAGGAGAATAGCCTCTAAGTTTTGTCATCAGATATCTTTCTGAACCGGCTAAAGATCTGAGACAAAACTTGTCGGAATCAAAATGAGACCTAAGTACCATTGCTTCTTTTTAATTCTTACGCTAATTATTAGTAATTCTTACTGTCTCCTGGACTTGAATTATGCTGATGATTTAAGTATCCTAGATGAAAGTGCGTGCAAAATAAATGAAGTTTTAGAGGTTTTGCGAGTTCAGGGTGCTAGAATTGGTTTGAAAATTAATGTTAGGAAGACTAAGTCAATAAGGCTAGGAATAAGTGAAAATGAAAAGGCGACGTTGGGTAATGATAAGATTGATCAGGTGGGCAGCTTCACTTACCTTGGTAGTATTATTAGTAAAAGATGGTGGGAGCTGTGAAGATATTAAAAGTAGAAGAGCCAAGGCTCAGGGTGTTTTTTCACAGTTAAAAAAGTCTGGAAGAATAGGAAGATAAGTCTTCAAACCAAGATTAGAATATTAGAAGCTACAGTGATCACAGTGGTCAAATATGGCTCTGAAGCATGGAAGCTTCGAAAAGCGGATGAAGATTTGCTAGATGTTTTCCAGAGAAATTGCTTAAGAATTGTTCTGGGTATCCAGCTGACTAACCGTATTTCAAACAATAGGCTATGCTAAAAATGTGGTTCAATACCGCTCTCTAGGGCTATAATGAAAGAAAGGTTGAGGTGGCTAGGGGACATTGTGCGGATGAAGGATAACGGATTGCCGAAGATTGTTCTTTTCGGCCAACCGTTTATGGCTAAACGGAAAGCAGATCGTCCCCGTCTGGGGTAAGAGGACGTCATAAAAAAAAGATTTAAAGGAAATGGGAACTTCGTGGGTGGGTGTAAAAAGAGAGGCTTTGAATAGATTGGGATGGAGGAGGAGCGTGCGTAGCTGTGTTGACCTCAGGCGGCTTTGGGCTACGGTGAGTTGTTAGTTGTTAGTAGTAGTAGTAGTAGTAGTTATTCCTATTTTATAAAATGCAGCATATTTCTATTAATCAGATTACCATGTTTCTTTCCACTATTATCCACTTTTTAGAATCATTTCAAATATTATTCCCGGGCATAAACCCTTGGTTCTGGCTTAGTTGAGTTCAAGATTGAATCAAAATTTCGATGAGAAAAAAAGGTGAAAATAATTTTTTTCCAGCATTTCTACCAGAGGAAACATCTGTTCTAATTCATACTTTCAGAGAAGCAAACAGCAATATAGCCTTTAGATTGGTCATGTATCTTGTCCTAGTTATTTATTTTTTTTTTTTTGGTAGTTTTGTTTGTTATAAGTTTGAATTGATAATTCTTGGGAATTTTGCTCGTTTCGGGTCTCATTTGTTCATTGCCAGTGAATTTCTTTATCTGTATGTTAATTACTTTGAAAAGCTTTTTTGTGAAAGGTATTTTTCGATTTAATACTGTTCGTTTTAAAACTGATTTTTTTTATTGGTTAATAAATAAAAATTTGAAAGCAGAACGGCAGCCATAGTAATTTTTACACAAGCAGAAAACAGCCTACTACAGTGACGGCATTTGGCACAGTGATTGATAAAAAGTAGCTCTTCACGCTCTCTTCTGTACTACAGACATTCACCCTCCAAAAATAATCAATTTGGTTTCTTCTTGGTACTTCCTCGTAAGCCCAGCTTAGTTCTTTGAATAAAAATTTGAGATATACCTCTTCCGCCGGTCTATTATTCCCTCGAAGTATCAGCTGGGTCCCTTAAGTCGTTAGTTAAGACCCTTAACCGTTTCTGAAATAATAGTAGTATGGGTAGATTACTCCGAGCAGAGCCCTGTCTGTCGCAAGTGATTTTCACTTTGGTTATATTATGTTAACAGATTTTGACTTAGGTGCGTTAATAAAAAAAGATTTTTGTATAAAAGAAATTCAACAACTTGGTAAATTCCAAGTCATTAAATTGATGACTGAGTGTCAAAAATTAATAAGAAAACACATTTGCATAAAAAAACTCAGCTACTTGGTAAATTCCTAGTCTTTTAATTGGTGAATGAGCATCAAAAATTAATAAAAAAAGCACTTTTACAAAGAACAAATTCAACTACTTGGTAAAATTCCAAGTCTTTTAATTGGTGAGTGAGTATTAAAAACTAATAAAAAAGCAATTTAAATAGAACATACTAAACTAATTGGTAAATTTCAAGTCTTTTTATTGATGACAGATGATCAAAAATTAATAAGAAAACACTTTTGCATAGCACAAACGTCATATATCACCATCTTTTTTCATTAAAGCTATTAATGTTATCACAAGTAATTTTATACTTGGGTTATATTATGTTAACAGATTTTGACTTAGGTGCGTTAATAAAAAAAGATTTTTGTATAAAAGAAATTCAACAACTTGGGAAATTCCAAGTCATTAAATTGATGACTGAGTGTCAAAAATTAATAAGAAAACACATTTGCATAAAAAAAACTCAGCTACTTGGTAAATTCCTAGTCTTTTAATTGGTGAGTGAGTATTAAAAACTAATATAAAAAAGCACTTTACATAGAACATACTAAACTAATTGGTAAATTTCAAGTCTTTTTATTGATGACAGATGATCAAAAATTAATAAGAAAACACTTTTGCATAGCACAAACGTCATATATCACCATCTTTTTTCATTAAAGCTATTAATGTTATCACAAGTATTTTATACTTGGGTTATATTATGTTAACTGATTTTGACTTAGGTTCGTTAATAAAAAAAGATTTTTGTATAAAAGAAATTCAACAACTTGGGAAATTCTAAGTCATTTAGTTGATGACTAAGTGTCAAAAATTAATAAGAAAACACATTTGCATAAAAAAACTCAGCTACTTGGTAAATTCCTAGTCTTTTAATTGGTGAGTGAGTATTAAAAACTAATAAAAAAGCACTTTACATAGAACATACTAAACTAATTGGTAAATTTCAAGTCTTTTTATTGATGACAGATGATCAAAAATTAATAAGAAAACACTTTTGCATAGCACAAACGTCATATATCACCATCTTTTTTCATTAAAGCTATTAATGTTATCACAAGTAATTTTATACTTAGGTTAAATTATGTTAACAGATTTTGACTTAGGTGCGTTAATAAAAAAAGATTTTTGTATAAAAGAAATTCAACAACTTGGGAAATTCCAAGTCATTAAATTGATGACTGAGTGTCAAAATTAATAAGAAAACACATTTGCATAAAAAAAACTCAGCTACTTGGTAAATTCCTAGTCTTTTAATTGGTGAGTGAGTATTAAAAACTAATAAAAAAGCACTTTACATAGAACATACTAAACTAATTGGTAAATTTCAAGTCTTTTTATTGATGACAGATGATCAAAAATTAATAAGAAAACACTTTTGCATAGCACAAACGTCATATATCACCATCTTTTTTCATTAAAGCGATTAATGTTATCACAAGTAATTTTATACTTGGGTTATATTATGTTAACTGATTTTGACTTAGGTTCGTTAATAAAAAAAAGATTTTTGTATAAAAGAAATTCAACAACTTGGAAAATTCTAAGTCATTTAGTTGATGACTAAGTGTCAAAAATTAATAAGAAAACACATTTGCATAAAAAAAACTCAGCTACTTGGTAAATTCCTAGCCTTTTAATTGGTGAGTGAGTATTAAAAACTAATAAAAAAGCACTTTACATAGAACATACTAAACTAATTGGTAAATTTCAAGTCTTTTTATTGATGACAGATGATCAAAAATTAATAAGAAAACACTTTTGCATAGCACAAACGTCATATATCACCATCTTTTTTCATTAAAGCTATTAATGTTATCACAAGTAATTTTATACTTAGGTTATATTATGTTAACAGATTTTGACTTAGGTGCGTTAATAAAAAAAGATTTTTGTATAAAAGAAATTCAACAACTTGGGAAATTCCAAGTCACTAAATTGATGACTGAGTGTCAAAAATTAATAAGAAAAACACATTTGCATAAAAAAAACTCAGCTACTTGGTAAATTCCTAGTCTTTTAATTGGTGAGTGAGTATTAAAAAAACTAATAAAAAAGCACTTTACATAGAACATACTAAACTAATTGGTAAATTTCAAGTCTTTTTATTGATGACAGATGATCAAAAATTAATAAGAAAACACTTTTGCATAGCACAAACGTCATATATCACCATCTTTTTTCATTAAAGCTATTAATGTTATCACAAGTAATTTTATACTTGGGTTATATTATGTTAACTGATTTTGACTTAGGTTCGTTAATAAAAAAAGATTTTTGTATAAAAGAAATTCAACAAACTTGGGAAACTCTAAGTCATTTAGTTGATGACTAAGTGGCAAAAATTAATAAGAAAACACATTTGCATAAAAAAAACACAGCTACTTGGTAAATTCCTAGTCTTTTAATTGGTGAGTGAGTATTAAAAACTAATAAAAAAGCACTTTACATAGAACATACTAAACTAATTGGTAAATTTCAAGTCTTTTTATTGATGACAGATGATCAAAAATTAATAAGAAAACACTTTTGCATTGCAGAAACGTCATATATCACCATCTTTTTTCATTAAAGCTATTAATGTTATCACAAGTAATTTTATACTTAGGTTATATTATGTTAACAGATTTTGACTTAGGTGCGTTAATAAAAAAAAGATTTTTGTATAAAAGAAATTCAACAACTTGGGAAATTCCAAGTCATTAAATTGATTACTGAGTGTCAAAAATTAATAAGAAAAACACATTTGCATAAAAAAAACTCAGCTACTTGGTAAATTCCTAGTCTTTTAATTGGTGAGTGAGTATAAAAACTAATAAAAAAGCACTTTACACAGAACATACTAAACTAATTGGTAAATTTCAAGTCTTTTTATTGATGACAGATGATCAAAAATGAATAAGAAAACACTTTTGCATAGCACAAACGTCATATATCACCATCTTTTTTCATTAAAGCTATTAATGTTATCACAAGTAATTTTATACTTGGGTTACATTATGTTAACTGATTTTGACTTAGGTTCGTTAATAAAAAAAGATTTTTGTATAAAAGAAATTCAACAACTTGGGAAATTCTAAGTCATTTAGTTGATGACTAAGTGTCAAAAATTAATAAGAAAACACATTTGCATAAAAAAAACTCAGCTACTTGGTAAATTCCTAGTCTTTTAATTGGTGAGTGAGTATTAAAAACTAATAAAAAAGCACTTTACATAGAACATACTAAACTAATTGGTAAATTTCAAGTCTTTTTATTGATGACAGATGATCAAAAATTAATAAGAAAACACTTTTGCATAGCACAAACGTCATATATCACCATCTTTTTTCATTAAAGCTATTAATGTTATCACAAGTAATTTATACTTAGGTTATATTATGTTAACTGATTTTGACTTAGGTTCGTTAATAAGAAAAAAATACTTCTGTATAGAAGAAATTCAACTACCTGGTAAATTCTAAGTCATTTAGTTGATGACTAAGTGTCAAAAATTAATAAGAAAACACATTTGCATTGAACAAAGTCAGCTACTTGGCACATTCCAAGTCTTTTAATTGGTGAGTGAGTATCAAAAATTAATAAAAAAGTACTTTTGCATAGAACAAACTCAACTACTTGGTAAAATTTCACGTATTTTAATTGATGAATGAGATTCAAAAATTAATAAGAAACACATTTGCATAGAACAAACTCATCCCAAGTCTTTTTATTGGTGAGTGAGTTTCAAAAAATAATAAAAAAAACTCTTTTGCATAAAACAAAGTCAGCTAATCGGTAAATTCCCAATCTTTTAATTTGTGATTCAGAATAAGAAATTAATAACCAAAACAATTTTGAATAGAAAAAACTTAGCTACTTGGCAAATTCCAAGTCTTTAAATTGATGAGTGAATATCAAATATTAATAAAAAGCACTTGTGCATAGAACAAACTCAACTACTTGGTAAATTTCAAGTCTTTTAATTGATGACTGAGTATCAAAAATTAATCAGAAAACATTTTTGCATAGAACAAACACCATATACTACCATCTTTTTTCACTAAAGCGATTAATGCTATCAAAATTGGTTTTTAACTTAGTTCATGTTAACTAAGTTATGTTAACTGATTGTTAACTGATCTTGACTTAGAATTGTTGATAAATAAAATTCAATTTTTGTATAGAAGAAATTCAACTACTAGGTAGATTCCAAGTCATTTAGTTAATGACTGAGTGTCAAAAATTGAATAGAAAACACATTTGCATTGAACAAACTCAGCTACTTGGTACATTCCAAGTCTTTTAATTGGTGAGTGAGTATCAAAAATTAATGAAAAATACTTTTTCATAGAACAAACTCAACTACGTGGTAAATTCCATGTATTTTAATTGATGAATGAGATTCAAAAATTAATAAGAAACACATTTGCATAGAACAAACTCATTCCAAGTCTTTTCATTGGTGAGTGAGTTTCAAAAAATAATAAAAAAAAACTCTTTTGCATAAAACAAAGTCAGCTAATCTGTAAATTCCCAAATTTTTAATTTGTGATTCAGAATAAGAAATTAATAACCAAAACAATTTTGAATAGAAAAAACTTAGCTACTTGGCAAATTCCAAGTCTTTAAATTAATGAGTGAATATCAAATATTAATAAAAAGCACTTGTGCATAGAACAAACTCAACTACTTAGTAAATTTCAAGTCTTTTAATTGATGACTGAGTATCAAAAATTAATCAGAAAACATTTTTGCATAGAACAAACACCATATACTACCATGTTTTTTTTCACTAAAGCGATTAATGCTATCAAAATTGGTTTTAACTTAGTTTCATGTTAACTAAGTTATGTTAACTGATTTTTTAACTGATTTTGACTTAGAATTGTTAATAAATAAAAATCAATTTTTGTATAGAAGAAATTCAACTACTAGGTAGATTCCAAGTCATTTAGTTAATGACTGAGTGTCAAAAATTGAATAGAAAACACATTTGTATTGAACAAACTCAGCTACTTGGTACATTCCAAGTCTTTTAATTGGTGAGTGAGTATCAAAAATTATTAAAAAATACTTTTACATAGAACAAACTCAACTACTTGGTAAATTCCATGTATTTTAATTGATGAATGAGATTCAAAAATTAATAAGAAACACATTTGCATAGAACAAACTCATTCCAAGTCTTTTCATTGGTGAGTGATTTTCAAAAAATAATAAAAAAAAACTCTTTTGCATAAAACAAAGTCAGCTAATCTGTAAATTCCCAATCTTTTAATTTGTGATTCAGAATAAGAAATTAATAACCAAACACAATTTTGAATAAAAAAAACTTAGCTACTTGGTAAATTCCAAGTCTTTAAATTAATGAGTGAATATCAAATATTAATAAAAAGCACTTGTGCATAGAACAAACTCAACTACTTAGTAAATTTCAAGTCTTTTAATTGATGACTGAGTATCAAAAATTAATCAGAAAACATTTTTGCATAGAACAAACACCATATACTACCATGTTTTTTTTAACTAAAGCGATTAATGCTATCCAAATTGGTTTTTAACTTAGTTTCATGTTAACTAAGTTATGTTAACTGATTGTTAACTGATTTTGACTTAGAATTGTTAATAAATAAAAATCAATTTTTGTATAGAAGAAATTCAACTACTAGGTAGATTCCAAGTCATTTAGTTAATGACTGAGTGTCAAAAATTGAATAGAAAACACATTTGCATTGAACAAACTCAGCTACTTGGTACATTCCAAGTCTTTTAATTGGTGAGTGAGTATCAAAAATTATTAAAAAATACTTTTACATAGAACAAACTCAACTACTTGGTAAATTCCATGTATTTTAATTAATAAATGAGATTCAAAAATAATAAGAAACACATTTGCATAGAACAAACTCATTCCAAGTCTTTTCATGGTGAGTGAGTTTTAAAAAATAATAAAAAAAAACTCTTTTGCATAAAATAAAGTCAGCTAATCTGTAAATTCCCAATCTTTTAATTTGTAATTCAGAATAAGAAATTAATAACCAAAACAATTTTGAATAGAAAAAACTTAGCTACTTGGCAAATTCCAAGTCTTTAAATTGATGAGTGAATATCAAATATTAATAAAAAGCACTTGTGCATAGAACAAACTCAACTACTTGGTAAATTTCAAGTCTTTTAATTGGTGAGTGAGTATCAAAAACTAATAAAAAAACAATTTTACATAGAACCTACTAAACTATTGGTAAAATCCAAGTCTTTTAATTTATGACTGAGTATCAAAAATTAATCAGAAAACATTTTTGCATAGAACAAACACCATATACTACCATCTTTTTTCACTAAAGCTATTAATGCTATCAAAATCGGTTTTTAACTTAGTTTCATGTTAACTAAGTTATGTTAACTGATTGTTGACTGATTTTGACTTAGGTTTGTTAATAATAAAAATCAATTTTTGTATAGAAGAAATTCAACTGCTAGGTAGATTCCAAGTCATTTAGTTAATGACTGAGTGTCAAAAATTGAATAGAATTCACATTTGCATTGAACAAACTCAGCTACTTGGTAAATTCCAAGTCTTTCCATCGGTGAGTGAGTATCAAAATTAGTAAAAAAAAAACTTGTTAGCATAGAACAAACTCAGTTACTCGGTAAATTCCCAATCTTTTAATTTCTGATTTAGAATAAAAAATTAATAAAAAAAAGCATTTTGAATAGGACTAAATCAGCTACTTGGTAAATTCCAAGTCTTTTAATTGGTGAGTGAGTATCAAAAATTAACGAAAAAGCACTTTTACATAGAACAAACTCAACTACTTGGTAAATTCTAAGTCTTTTAATTGATGAATGAGATTCAAAAATTATTAAAAAAACACATTTGCATAGAACAAACTCATCTAATTGGTAAATCCCAAGCCTTTTCATTGGTGAGTGAGTATCAAAATTAATAAAAAAAAAACTCCTTTGCAAGAACAAGCTCAGCTACTCGGTAAATTCTCAGTTTTTTTAATTTGTGGTTCCGAATAAAAAATCAATAATAAAAATCGCTCATCTAATTGGTAAATCCCAAGCCTTTTCATTGGTGAGTGAGTATCAAAATTAATAAAAAAAAACTCCTTTGCAAGAACAAACTCAGCTACTTGGTAAAGTCCAAGTATTTATTTAATGAGTGAGTTTCAAAAATTAATAAGAAAACACATTTGCATAGAACAAACTCAGGTACTTGGTAAATTCTAGGTCTTTTAATTGATTAGTGAGCATAGAAATTAACAAAAAACACACTTTTGCAAAAGAACAAACTCAACTACTTGGTAAAGTCCAAGTATTTTAATTAATGACCGGGATTCGAAAATTAGTAAGAAAACACATTTGGATAGAACAAATTCAGCTACTTGGTAAATTCCAAGTCTTTTAATTGGTGACTGAGTATCAAAAATTGATAAGAAAACACTTTTGCATAGAAAAAACTCAACTACTTGGTAAATTCCAAGTGTTTTAATTGGTGATTGAATATCTAAAATTAATACACAAACCCTTTTGTATAGAACAAAATCAGCTAATTGGTAAATTCCAGGTCTTTCAATTGATGACTGAGTATCAAAAAATTAACAGAACAACACTTTAGCATAGAACAAACTCAACTACTTGGTAAAGTCCAAGTATTTTAATTAATGACCGGGATTCGAAAATTAGTAAGAAAACACATTTGCATAGAACAAATTCAGCTACTTGTTAATTCCAAGTCTTTTAATTGGTGACTGAGTATCAAAAAAACTGATAAGAAAACACTTTTGCATAGAAAAAACTCAACTACTTGGTAAATTCCATGTGTTTTAATTGGTGATTGAATATCTAAAATTAATACAAAAACCCTTTTGTATAGAACAAACTCAGCTAATTGGTAAATTCCAGATCTTTTAATTGATGACAGAATATCAAAAATTAATAAAAGTAACAAAACAAAAGACACTTTGAAAAAAAAACTTAGGCCCTGGATGGGTAGAGCTGGGGCCCCTGGAGGTTGGGGGATGGAGTGTGAAATTGGGGCCCTGGTATGGGACTTGGGGCCCTGGTGGGGGACTTGGGGTACTGGAGTGGGGACATGGAGCCCCGGATGGGGACTCGGGCTCCTGGAAGACAAAGTGGGGGCCCCAAACTCATGCGCAAGGCCGTTTTATAGAAAACCGATGTGCACAGTTCCATTAACCATCAGAAGAATTTGTCTGTCCAGTATGCATCTCAAATCATTGTGGTTTGCATATTGCATAATTAGATTAAATTTGTTCATCCCAAAATAATATTGGCGCGTTTATTTCAGCATCAGGTTCAAATTATGGCGAATAAAAGTTCTGGTAGCCTTTTTAAGAGTTAAAAGGATTGGAAGGCAAGCAAACCTCTTTCTTAGCCCATAATTTACCAAGCACCTTTAACACAGCATTTGTTCAGCATAGCTGAACCGTCCAGTAACTATGTCCCTAGGGATATTGGGTGTGTCCACCCCCCAAGTTATGTAATTTGCCCATCATGCTTTAACTAAATGTTACTTTAGAACTAAATCAAAAGGCACTCTGTGTATGCTGGTTGCCAATAAGACATCTCAGCAATATCCCAATCACGACTGAGGGTATCAAGTTGACAGTTGAAATAAATCAAAGAATGTAAATGTATCCAGGTTGTCAAAGAGCATACATAGATTTCTTCGGGAATGACATTAATTTTTTTTTGTCAGGTTAACTAGAGCTGGTATAAAACTAAACTAAACAAAATTATATCGAGATTCCAAAAGAATGTATGTTATTAAAAACTGTTGAGAAGTTTCTCAAACATACAAATAACAAGTCAAACTATGGATTCATACGGAAAAATATAAAAAGGTATAAAATATTGTTTCATTTTTCTATGAAAAAGACCATATGAACAAAAACGAACAAAATACAAGGTTATCAGTAGCGGTGCCAAGATAGGTACTGAAGTAAGTTCATTAGCATAACCCGTTACTATACCATAAACCTTAGACCTACATGTTCTGGGCCGGAATGCAGGTATCTGCGCTTTTGGGTGAATCTCCTACATATTTCTGTCAAGAAAATATTAGCCAATATTCGATCTTTACTGAATAAAAACAACACATCCAGCTATTATAATAATTAATAATCAATTCATGACAATTATATGAATAATTTTTTTGTCTTTTGAAAATATTGTTTAGTATTTGGGTATGCATAAAGTTGAAATTAATAAAGTCAAATATGTTTTAAGCAATCATACAACAGCCTTGGTCATCCATGACACAACCTCTAAGGGGCCCAATTTCTCCTCCTCCAACTTTTTGAACTCCTTTTTTACTCTTTTTAGAACTTTTTTTTACTTAAATTTTTTTACTTAAAAATTTTTTCAACTTTTTTTTTCATGTCTTAAAATGACATAAAATATACTTAAAACAAACAAATCACTTGTGATATATTCGAAATACGAAATGAAGACGGTAAATAAATGTTAGTCGTGAATTTTCCTATTAGAAAAATATTGTTCGTAGTGACATTTTTCTTTCTTTTTTGACTTAGAATTTAGCATGATGCTATTGAAATCTAGCATGATGCTATCAAAATCGTATGTGATATTATCAAAACTTTGCCAAGTATTACCAAAATCGTACATGGCATTATCAAAATCTTGTCTGATATTACCAAAAATCTTGCACTGTATTATCAAAATCTTGTCTGGTACTACCAAATCTTGTCTAGTATTATCAAAATTTTGTAAGATATTATGAGAATCCTCTTTGGTATTATCAAAATCGGTTGTAGTATTACAAAAATGGTGGCAAGTGTTACCAAAATCTTGTGTGGTATTATCAAAATCTTGTCTGATATTATCAAACATCTTGCATTGCATTATTGAAATTTTTTGGACTCTAGCAGCTATTAGCAGCTGGTTCTGTCAAGTCATTTTTTTAAAATGGGTGCCATATGATAATAGGTTGTGATAATGATACAAATTTTAACCAAGTATTTCCAAATCTTGCGTGGTATTATCAAAATCTTGCCAGATATTATGAAATGCTCTTTGGTATTACCCAAAATCTGGCAAGGTAATAACAAGATTTTGTGTGGTATTATCAAAATCTTACCTCATAGTAACAAATATTTTCTAGTACTATCAAAATTTGTCTGATATTATTCAAATCTAGCATGGTGCTATCAAAATCGTATGTGATATTATCAAAATTTAGGCAAGTATTACCAAAACCGTGTATTTTATTATCAAAAGCTTGTCTGGTATTACCAAATCTTGTCTAGTATTATCAAAATCTTGTTAGATATCATGAGAATCCTCTCTGGTATTATCAAAATCATATATGGTATTGTGAAATTTTGCCAAGTATTGCTGAAACCTTGCGTGGTATTATCAAAATCTTGCCAGATATTATGAAATGCTCTTTGGTATTACCCAAATCTTGCAAGGTAATAACAAGATTTTGTGTGGTATTATCAAAATCTTACCTCATATTAACAAAATATTTTTCTAGTACTATCAAAATTTGTCTGATATTATTCAAATCTAGCATGGTGCTATCAAAATCGTATGTGATATTATCAAAATTTAGCCAAGTATTACCAAAACCGTGCATTTTATTATCAAAAGCTTGTCTGGTATTACCAAATCTTGTCTAGTATTATCGAAATCTTGTTAGATATCATTAGAATCCTCTCTGGTATTATCAAAATCAGATATGGTATTATGAAAATTTTGCCAAGTATTGCCGAGACCTTGTGTGGTATTATGAAAATCTGGTCTGATATTATCAATCATCTTGCATTGCATTGGCAAAATCTTGCTTGGTATTACCAAATATTGTCTTGTATTATCAAAAATCTTGTCAGATATTTTGAGAATCCTCTCTGGTATTATCAAAATCTTATACGGTACTATCAAAAATCATGCGAGTTATTAACAAAACCATACGCGGAAATATCAAAATCTTAGCACTTAGCACTAGTACTAGCAGCAACAGTAGTATTTAAATATTGCCTTTAGATCAGTTGAATATCCCTCTCATTACATCCTGGAAGTTTCAACTGAATACAATTACCCATTACTATAGCATTGCCGATATGTCCTTTTGATAACCTGTGTATCAATACTTCGTAAATTTTCATCCGTGGGCTTCATTTCATCCAGGGCTTTGTGGAAGGGGGGGGGGGGAGGTGCCATCCATCTGACGTGACTCTTAAAAAGAAACTAGAACTTCCAATTTCCAATCAAATGAGCCTCCTCTAAGGTTTATCTGACAACTCCTTTCATAAAAACCTTATTTGCCCCCGGAGCATAACTTACATCTCTTGTCCTCAAGCTCTGGGGGTTAGTTTCAAACCCTGAATGTCTTGTTATATGATCTTTGGACTGTTTTGAATAAAATTGCTATGTCAAAATTTCCGTCAGATGCATTTGGGGAAAAGAGGACGCGGGGGAGGGGGGTTATTATAACTTACAACACTTGACCGCTCATCACAGATCCTGAGGTCTGTGAGGGGGACGTCATTCCCAAAGACATAGTTACTAAACCTTTTGACTGTACTGGAGAGAATGGCTATCTCGAAATTTTGATTGGGTGTGTTGGGGAAATGATAGGGGTAGCAGAGGTGTTGCCTTCCAATCACTTTTATCTCGTAAAAAGGACTCAAGAACTTTTCAATTTAAAACAATTTAGCCCCTTCTGAAGCTTCTACGACATTCCGTTCTATACGAAGTGCCTTGGTCAGAAGATACAAAGAAAGAAAGAAATAATACGGTTTGTCAGCATTGTTCTTTACCTAGACAGTGCTACTGCTCTGCCTATGATTCTACGATCATTGGTTTGATCACCCTGGAGAAAAACAAACGATCAAGCAAATTAACATGCATCCATGATCGTTCTTCTCAGAACTTTCTTCATCAAAATCATCATCCTTTTTGGGGGAGTTTTTTTTTAACCCTTTTCGGGAAATAGGGCAATTTTTCTAAAGCTCATAACTGATTGTTGGTAACTTTAAACTTAATGAATTGTATAGATTGGTATCACCATAAGAAGTCGGTTCTTTTAATGCCTACAAGGTTTTAACTTGACTTACTTGACTTAGGTCTCCTGCCGGGTGCTACTCTGCATAGAGAATGACATCTGCCTCTTCAATCCACTTTGGTCCATTGCAAGGGTTTGTGCTTCACTCGGTTTGATATTTGCCATCGCTAGGAAATCGGTTACGCTGTCAAACCATCGCTTCTTTGGTCGGCCGTGAGATCGTTTCCAACCGGCTTTGACAGGGTCAACGTCGAAGATCATCTTTTCAGTTAAGTGTAGGGCATTCGAAGTAGATGTCCAAATAACCGCAAGGTACGCTAGGCTGCTTAGGTATAAAAAACGGGACTCCTTGGTGAGATGCAGCAGCTTCTTGTTACTCACAAAGTCGACCCACCGTAGACCTTCTATCCTTCTCAGACTCTTCGAGTGGAATCTATCGATGGCCATTAGGGTTCCGGCTGATTCTTGACAAGTCTCAGCTACATAAAGCATCACAGAACTAACGAGGTCGTTTAAAATTCGAAGTTTGGTTGAACGACTGATGTTCGGTTTTCGCCAAAGGTGACGGTTCAACCTGCCCATGGCAGAGGACGCCTGAAATAGCCTTGCTTGCAGCTCGAGGGAAATGAAGCCATCCGGATAAATCGTGGATCCCAGGTAGGTAAACTTTTGGACAACTTCTATGATAGTTGCTGCGTGCAGACTGACTGGAGAAATGACAGCAGGAAAAGATGGGTGTATGGGCATAATTTTCGTTTTGTTCCAGCTTATATGCAGTCCCACAATAGCGGCCTCTATTGTTAAGATTTGAAGTGATTCCAGCAACTGATCCATGGGGTCCGCTAGGATGGCCAGGTCGTCAACAAAATCAGCCTCTGAGATGACACAATCTCCAAACTTGAGTTGAAAGTCGAGACGTGAAGTCGTCTTTGTCATAACATAGTCTGTGATGACATTAAAGTGCCCTGGGGCCACTGTACATCCTTGATGCACCCCTGTAGTGATTTGGAAGAATAAACTGCACCGGCTATTGACTTGAACACAGCTTTCTGGGTCATGGTGTAAACCTTTGAAGAGTCTACCTCTCAAGACAAGTGCACTCGTCAGAGACAAGTTTCCCATCCAGGGATAGGACAGGTCCTAATGTAGGAGTTTTATCTTTTTAAGATTTCGGAGATGCTTGAAGAGGCTAACCACGTCTTTCTCTTGCCAAGTACCAATTATGCTGTATTAAAACTATTAATATTAATACTTCCAGGCGTCTTCACTACTGCTAAGTGGGCCATGGAGCTCAAAGCGATTTGATACCTCAATACTATACTTCAGGCGAATATTTGGCTCCTGGAGTTTCCCAATATCTGCAGTAACTGGCCATGTTTCTGGTCGTTGTTTTTGAAGCGGAGATGGACTTCAGCACACACAAGCCAGTGGTCTGCGTTCCAAAGCTCAGCTGATCTGTAAGCTCTGCAGTTCTTCAGCGATGATCTCCAGCGCTTAGACATAATGACGTAGCTGACCATCTTCTTTGTGTAACCGTCACTACTATACCACGTGCACTGGTGGATGGTTTTGCGTTGAAAGTATGTGTTTGCGATGACTACGTCATGGAATGGGCATAATTCAAGTAGGCGAAGGCCATTGTCATTAAAGGGGTCGGGAGGAACAGGGTTAATTGTGTGCTGCGCCAAACACCCGTATCATCGCGCACTGTTGCGTTGAAGTCATCTAGAGGTACAGTTTATATCGTGGGGAAAAACTGTCGTGAGACATCTGGTGAGAGCAGAGTAAAACTATTCCTTGATTGTGTTATCAAAATCGCTGGTTGGGGCATAGCACACGACAATAGTCATTTTACCATGTTTATGTCCAAAAGCGGGCCTTCATTAGTCTGTCTGATACGGCTTCATGCAAGAATAATGCCTCTCTTGCAAGACTATTTAGTACAAGGCCAACACTTTTCCTTACCGTGCTCCCTCCATACCAGAGCAACGAGTGATTGTTGTCTATTTTCTCTTCTTCACTTCCGATAAGACAGGTTTCTGTGAGACCAGCAATCGCCCCTTTATTCTTATGAAGCTCTACGGGAGTAAGTTCTTTGATGCGGGTACTTTGAGAGTCAAAACATTGCAGGTGGCTATCCGAACCCCTCTTTGGTCCAGGAGATTCAGTATGTCAGTCTTTCTGAAAAGTCAAGTTTTTGAGGTTATATCAAAAGCTCCTTATTTAAATTTTTTATTAGTATTAGCATCTGTTACTCCTTACATACAGTTCCTTACCACAAATTGTTAAATATATATAAAAACTAATATATACACCCAAGAAACACCCCCAATGGTACTCGAGACAGCCCCCCCTGAACTACCTGTCAAAATTTGATTGCTGGCGAGCGTCTAATTATAATTCCTTATGTTAAAAAAGATGCTTTCTTCAACAAGAGGGGCGCTATTACCTCACAGTCCCCATATTGGCCCAGGTTTAGGATCAATGAAATTAAACTACGGATTTTTTCTCTCCCCCCACCAGGCCCTCTAAACATTTATTTGAAGACTCACGGAAATTTGGAAGATCTATGAATAAAATTACACTTTTGAGGGCATCGGCCACACCCCTAAGCTTCTTACACAGTGACCCACTTAAAAATAGAATATCAATATTAAGTATTTATTTTGTATGGATTACGTTTCAGCAAAGACCAAATCACGCTCGGGTTTATGGAGAGCTTAGGGGGCTGTCTTCGGGCTCTTATTGCTAGCTGGAGGAACGCCGTTTTCTTAGAACTGTTTTTTCCATATTTGCTGTTTGAGCATCAAGGACTAATCCAGAAGATACTCTAACTTTAAAATGGAGCAAACTGCTCACCAATAGTGCCCTTGCCTATTTTCACACTCAATGGTATCAGGCTTTTCCATTCTAAGAATCACAATGCAGAGGAAGTTCCACATATACTACTTCTATACTTTGAAGTCAAGCCTGCTTGCTACAGCAGTGTATAGGATGGCTGCGCTATATCCATATACCAACTGAATTTCTTCATTACAAAGGTCTTGAAACATCAATATGAAGCTTCGAAAGTTCTTACCTGTCAATTGCTTAAAACCGTCAATTGCGTGAATTCTGGCTTAGGATGACAGAACATGGACTCAGTTACTGTCAAAACGTTTTATTGCTATACAGATGAACTGTCTCCACCCGCCAGTCGTGTAATCCTTGCCACGATGCTTTGGGGGATTGAATTCATTAGGTTTGTTTTGGTGCACAGTTGGTAGCATATCGATACCCTCATCCTTCAACATCTGAGCAACAGAAAAGTGAGAAATTTTTTATCTAAAATAGCTTGTATTTCGCATATTTTGGGTTATGCTCGGCAAGCATTGTCAGAAAATAAGAAAGGCATTCCAAAGCTAGAGCTTTTAGCCATCCGATACCTATATAAACCTAGAAGTTCCAATTCAAATTTCTTGCTCCAGCTCGCAAGACTACCTCATAACCCCACTTCTGTAGAAATTTGGGTTGTATTGTTTTAGTGGCTTTAGATTTAGTGAGACAATCTGTTTTTTTAAAACATTGACTATATTCCTGAGGAATTCTCAGAGGATTGTTTTTGACGGCTATCATAAATGGTCGAATTTTATTTTATAAGATTCTTATTGACACGGATATTATGTTGGAGTTACTTAGAATCGAATTCGCTAAAACAATTTATGACGCTTTTGAGAAAACAATTTTGGTTAATATGTTAACTTATATGTATTTATAAAGAAAGAAACTAAGGGTAGAGAGAAATAAATAATGTAAAGAGAAAGAGCAAGACTTTGCACAAGGGCTAGCAAAAGGAACAGCCTCATACACACCAAAAATAACCGTTTAATGTTCGTTCTTCCGACTGACGGTGCCACTGGAACCATGATTTCAAAAGTGTAAAGAAACCTGACGATTGCATCAGTGGTGGAGAAAATGAAATATCACGGGACTCCTCAGACTATTCATAATGTATTGATTTTGAAACTACACTGAAAGATATTCTTACCTTTGTTATAATCAAGGGCTAGACAAAATTTGCTCACAAAAGGATAACTTGACAAAGAGGTGTTTGAACTTTGAATCTACCAAACCGATATTAAATTGCAAATAAGTTCGGTTCGTTTTCGGTTCGGCTTCCTGGATTTCTTTGGGTGCCATGTATCAACCAGTTACGAGATTAGTCGATGAAAAGAAGAATCAAAATTATGCATGGTGCCAGACAGAGTCATCCCTCCCAAAAGGGTTAATTAGTATATAAAAACCAAATGTGAATTTTTTATTGTCTTAATTAAAAAGTGTTTCCTATTATCATTTTTTCGTTTGGTTCTGATTCCCAAATTTTAATTCTGAAGTAGCGGAGCTAACCTTCATATTTACCCTATTCATGGTGGCTCGTAAATAAGACATCATCATTTCACAAATTTTTTTTTTATTGCAATTTATCTGTGAAAAGCTGACTTAATTTGAATCTGAGTCTGAAATAAACGCACCAATCTAACTTTGTGACAAAGAAATCTTACTTAATTTAATATATAATTGGCTTAAAGAATACTCATTTAGAGACGATTATGAAAATAAAAATCATGCAATATGCAAACAGTCTAAGAGTTTCCCAGCAAAGCCCTGTTTTCTTATAGACTAATCATTTATATCTCTATATTAGAACTGCAATTTAACTGTTTAAGCATAAGCTTTAGGAATCCTTTTCAGTACTCCCCCCTCCTTCCAATAAATATAACATTTTGATTATTTCCCAACTAAATTCCAACATTTTTAAATAGCATGTCTTTTTTTAAACGTCTCCTAGTAAGTCCATCGACTAATGATATGATTAAATGAAAAAAAAACAACCTTTAATAACTGAAAGTAAGAAGCGGCATTAAAACTTAAAATGAACGGAAATTATTCCGTATATAAAAGGGGCTGTCCCCTCCTCAACGTCTCGCTCTTTACGCTAAAGTTTTTTACCGTTTAAAAAAAAGAGTTGTGAGAAAGAGTCAAACTTTAGCATAAAGGGCGATACGTTGAGAAGGGACAGCCCCTTTCATATACGGAATAGTTTCTGCTCTTTGTAATTTTTAATATCGCTCCTTAATTTCAGTTAAAAATTTGTTTTTTTTTATTTAATTTTTGAACGTTTTTGAATTAATGCAGATTTTAATTTTGGCTTACCGTGCATGAATAATTAAAACAAAATATGCATATTAATTTCACTTTTATTTGGTTAAATGGCTTTCTCGAAAGTTGTTTAATTTTATTTACGAAAGCATAAAATATACGTAACTTGCAAATTAACATACAAAAACGAACTACTATATTCATACATTTTTAATACGTATATTAGGGGGTTCGCCCCCTAGCCCATACCTCGCTCTTTACGCTAAAGTTCAAATTTTGTTCCAATTCTTTAAAAATGACCCCTTAATCGCAAAGGCCGTTAATCAGAGGCAACGCTGTAGCGTTGCCAATAGTAAAGGCCATACGGCTATAATGTTTTAGTTTTTATTTATTATTATTTTTTCCAGAGGCACTTCATACAGAAGGGGTCGTCGTAGAAACTACAAAGGGGGCTCATTCGATTGGAAATCGAGAGTTCTAGTGCCCTTTTTAATAGTCGAAACTGATTGGAGGGCAGCTAGCCCCCCCACGCACATCATTCCCCCAAACACATCAAAATTTTCCCCCAATCAAAATTTTGAGATAGCCATTTGGTTCAGCGTAGTTGATATTCAGATAGAAAATATATTTTTGAGGAGAACACTCCCCCAAAACCCTCAGGGCAAGAGTTTTAAGTTATGCCCTGGGGGCATATAAGGTTTTTATAGAAGGCGTTGTCGTAGAAACTTTAAAACAGGCTCATTCGATTGGAAATTCGAAGGGCTAGTACCCTTTTAAATAGTCAAAAGTGATTGGAGGGCAACTATCCCCCCCTCCCACGCCCATCATTCCCCCAAACACATCCAATCAAAATTTTGAGACAGCCATTTTTTCAGCGTAGTTGATTTCCAAATAGAAAATATGTTTTTGAGGAGGACACTCCCCCCACAACTCTCAGAGCAAGGGTTTTAAGTTATGCCCTGGGGGTATATAAGGTTTTTATAGAAGGCGTTGTCGTAGAAACTTCAAAAAAGCCTCATTTGATTGGAAATTCAAAGGGCTAGTGCCCTTTTTAATAGTCAAAAGTGATTGAAGGGCAACTAGACCCCCCCCCCCCCCACACCCATCATTTCCCCAAACACATCCAATCAAAATTTTGAGATAGCCATTTTTGTTCAGCGTAGCTGATTTCCAGATAGAAAATATGTTTTTGAGGAGGACGCTCCCTCACTCAACCCTCAGGGCAAGGGTTTTTAAGTTATGCACTGGGGGCATATAAGGTTTTTATAGAAGGTGTTGTCGTAGAATCTTGAAAAAAGGCTCATTCAATTGGAATTCAAAGGGATAGTGCCCTTTTTAATAGTCGAAAGGGATTGGAGGGCAACTAGCCCCCACGCCCATCTTTCCCCAAACACATCCAATTTAAAATTTTGCGATAGCCCTTTTGTTCAGCGTAGTTGATTTCCAGATAAAAAATATGTTTTTGAGGAGGACAATCCCCCAAAACCCTCATGGCAAGGGTTTTAAGTTATGCCCTGGGGGCATATAAGGTTTTAATAGAAGGCGTTGTCGTAGAAACTTCAAAAAAGACTCATTCGATTGGAAATTCAAACAGCTAGTGCCCTTTTTAATAGTCACAAGTGATTGGAGGGAAACTAGCCCCCCCGCCCACGCCCATAATTCCCCCAAACACATCCAATCAAAATTTTGAGATAGCCATTTTGTTTAGCGTAGTTGATTTTCACATAGAAAATGTTTTTTTGAGGAGGACACTCCCCCACGACCTTCAGGGCAAGGGTTTTAAGTTTTGCCCTGGGGGCATATGAGGTTTTTATAGAAGGCGTTGACGTAGAAACTTCAAAAAAGACTCATTCAATTGGAAATCAGGAGTTCCAGTGCCCTTTTTAATAGTCCAAAGAGATTGGACGGCAACTAGCTCCCCCCCCCTCACGCCCATCATTACCCCAAACACATCCAATCAAAATTTTGATATAGCCATTTTGTTCAGCGTAGTTGATTTCCAGATAGAAAATATATTTTTTGAGGAGGACACTCCCCAACAACCCTCAGGGCAAGGGTTGTAAGTTATGCCCCGGGGACATATAAGGTTTTTATAGAAGGCGTTGTCGTAGAAAATTCAAAACAGGCTCATCCCATTGGAAATTCAAAGGGCTAGTGCCTTTTTTTAATAGTCAAAAGTGATTGGAGGGCAACTAGCCCCCCCCCCACACCCATCATTTCCCCAAACACATCCAATTAAAATTTTGAGATAGCCATTTTGTTCAGCGTAGTTGATTTCCTGATGGAAAATATGTTTTTGAGGAGGACGCTCCCCCACAACCCTCAGGGCAAGGGTTTTAAGTTTTGCCCTGGGGGCATATGAGGTTTTTATAGAAGGCGTTGACGTAGAAACTTCAAAAAAAAGACTCATTCAATTGGAAATCAGGAGTTCCAGTGCCCTTTTTAATAGTCCAAAGAGATTGGACGGCAACTAGCTCCCCCCCCCCCCTCACGCCCATCATTACCCCAAACACATCCAATCAAAATTTTGATATAGCCATTTTGTTCAGCGTAGTTGATTTCCAGATAGAAAATATATTTTTGAGGAGGACACTCCCCAACAACCCTCAGGGCAAGGGTTGTAAGTTATGCCCCGGGGACATATAAGGTTTTTTTATAGAAGGCGTTGTCGTAGAAAATTCAAAACAGGCTCATCCCATTGGAAAGTCAAAGGGCTAGTGCCTTTTTTAATAGTCAAAAGTGATTGGAGGGCAACTAGCCCCCCCTCACACCCATCATTTCCCCAAACACATCCAATTAAAATTTTGAGATAGCCATTTTGTTCAGCGTAGTTGATTTCCTGATAGAAAATATGTTTTTGAGGAGGACGCTCCCCCACAACCCTCAGGGCAAGGGTTTTAAGTTATGCACTGGGGTATATAAGGTTTTTATAGAAGGTGTTGTCGCAGAATCTTGAAAAAAGGCTCATTCGATTGGAAATTCAAAGGTATATAGTGCCCTTTTTAATGGTCAAAAGTGTTTGGAGGGCAACTAGCCCCCACGCCCATCATTCCCCCAAACACATCCAATTAAAATTTTGAGATAGCCTTTTTGTTCAGCGTAGTTGATTTCCAGATAGAAAATATATTTTTGAGGAGGAAAATCCCCCAAAACCCTCATGGCAAGGGTTTTAAGTTATGCCCTGGGGGCATATAAGGTTTTAATAGAAGGTGTTGTCGTAGAAACTTCAAAAAAGGCTCATTCGATTGGAAATTCAAAGAGCTAGTGCCCTTTTTAATAGTCAAAAGTGATTGGAGGGAAACTAGCCCCCCCCCCCCCCCGCCCACGCCCATAATTCCCCCCAAACACATCCAATCAAAATTTTGAGATAGCCATTTTGTTCAGCGTAGTTGATTTTCAGATAGAAAATATGTTTTTGAGGAGGACACTCCCCCACGATCCTCAAGGCAAGGGTTTTAAGTTGTACCCTGGGAGCATATAAGGTTTTTATAGAAGGCGGTGTCGTAGAAACTTCAAAAAAACCTCATTCGAGAAAAAGGGCTAGTGCCCTTTTTAATAGTCGAAAGTGATTTGAGGGCAACTAACCCTCCTCTCACGGCCACCTTTTCCCCACACACATCCTATCAAAATTTTGAGACAGCCTTTTTATTAAACGTAGTTTTAAGTTCTAGAAATTAGGTCTTTGAGGATGACAACTCCCCCATAGCCCTCTGGGCAAGGGTTGTAAGTTATGCCCTGGGGGTATATAAGGTTTTTTATAGACAACATTGCCGTATAAACTTCAGAGAGGGCGCATTTGATTGGAAAATTGGAAGTTCTAGTTCACTCTTTAAGCGTCAAAAGATATTGGATGGTGACCAGCTTCCCCTTCTAAACCCTATTTTCCCAAATGCATCCAATAAAAATTTTTAAGAAAGCTATTCTGTTAAAAATAGTTCAAAGATCATATAACAAATATTCCGGTCTTGACACCACCCACCAGAGCCCGGGGGCAGGCGTTATAGTTATGCCCAGGGGCATATATGGGTGTAATGGAAGGGATACTCGTATAAACTTCGAGAGGGCGCATTTGATTGGATATTGAAAGTTCGAGCTCATTTTTTAATAGTTAAACGAGATCCGAGGGAAGCTATCCCCCCCCCCACGCCTTCTTTTTCAAAACCCATCTGATGAAAATTTTGAGATAGACATCTTGTTAAAAAAATTAGTTCAAAGGTCGTATAAGAAAAACTCCGGTGTCAATACAAACCCCCAGGGCACAGGGTATGGCGTTCTATGTTATGCCCTAAGGGTATGTATGGTTCTTATGAAAGGGATGCTCGTACAAACTTCATAGAGGGCACATTTGATTGGAAATTGAAAGTTCTAGTTCACTTTTTAAGAGTCAAGAGGGTTAAACTAGCCCCCCCCCCACAATCTTTTTTCCCAAAACCCGTCCGCTGCAATTTTTTAGATAGCCAGTGTTTTTGAAATTGTTCAAAAATTAGATAAAAAACGCCCCCCAGAGCCCTGGGGATAGGCGTTGTAAATGTTGTCCAGGGGGCGTATATGGTTCTTATGAAATGGATGTTCGTATAGACTTCATAGGAGGCTCATTTGATTGGAAATTGAAAGCTCTAGTTCAATTTTCAAGAGTCAAAAGACATCCGAGGGCAAATAGCCCCCCCCCACACACCCTTTTTTCCCCAAGCCCATCCGATAAAATTTTTATAATAGCCATTTCATTGCAAATAGTTCAAAGGTCAGATAAGAAAAATTCCTTTGTCGACGGAACCCGCCAGGGCCCGGAGACAGGCGTTATGAGTAATGCTCTAGAGGCATATATAGTTCTTATGGAAGGGATGCTCGTATAAACTTCGGAGAGGGCTCATTTGATTTGAAATTGTAAGTTCTTGTTCACTTTTGAAGAGTCAAGAGAGATCGGAGGGCAACTAGCCCCTCCCCGTCTTCCACGCCCTAAATGCATAAGATAAAAATTTTGAGATAGATACTTTGTTAAAAATAGTTCAAAGTTCTAATAACAAAAAATTCCGGTGTCTACGCAGCCCCCCAGGGCCCGGGGGTAGGCCTTGTAAGTTACGCCCTGGGGGCATATATGGTTGTTACGGAAGGGCTGCTCGTATAAAATTCCTAGAGGGCTCATTTTGTTGGAAATTGATAGTTTTAATTCACTTTTTAAGAGTCAAAAGTGATTGGAGGGCAGCTAGCCTCCCCCCACTTTACACTTATTTTTCTTCCCAGAGTCACTTCATATAGAAGGGATCGTTGTATAAACTGCAATGGGGGCTCATTCGATTGGAAATCAAGAGTTCTAGTACCTTTTTTAAGAGTCAAAAGGGATCAGACGGCAACTGCCCCCCCCCCCCCCCGCCCAAGGCCTTTTTCCCCAAATACATTTGATAAAAATTCGAGGTCGCCATTTTGTTAAAAATAGTTTAAAGATCACATAACAAAAACTCCTTTGCGTATGGTCATTTCGTTAAAAATAGTCCAAAGATCAGAAAAGAAAAACTCCTGCGTCGAACCCCCCCCCCCTTAGGGCCGGGGCAGGCGTTGTAAGTATTGCTTTGGGGGCATATATGGTTCTTATGGAAGGTATGCTCGTATAAACTTCAGAGAGGGTTCATTTGAATGGAAATTAAAATTTGCAGTTCATTTTCTCAGAGTGAAAAAAGATCAGAGGGCAACTAGCCCCTCCCACCCTCCACACCTTTGGGTGTATTGGATGGATAAACCCATCTGATAAAAATTTCAGGTGACTATTTTTGTTACAAATAGTTCAACCATCAGATATTAAAACTCCAGGGTCGACACAACCCCCCAGGGCCCAGGGATAGGCGTTGTAAGTTATACTCTGGGGATATATATGGTTCTTATAGAAGTGATACTCGTATAAACTTCAGAGAGGGCTCATTTGATTGAAAAAAAAAGTTCTAGTTCACTTTTAAAATTCAAACTTAAAACGATCAGAAATTACTATTAAAAATAAATGAAACCCAAAACGAACAGAAATTAAATAAACAATCATAGCAAAAACATACAACAAGTAATATTATAAATGAATAAATAGATCTTAAATCAAATAATGCTTAGATTGAATATGAATATCAAGCTTAAAACAAAAAAAAATATTTTCCTATTGAAGTATAAATGAAACTAAATACGAACAGAAATTAAATAAACAATCAATGCAAACAAACATACAATAGATATTAATGTCAATTAATAAATAAATCTTAATATGTGTAAAACTTAAATTGAATATGCAAATCAAGCTTGAAACGAACAAAAATCACCACAAACAAGAGTTTGGGTTGACCTCCTTCTCTCACTGTAAAAGTCTAAGACCTACTGCGTCATTGGCACTCTACTGAAAACTATATGCGTCTTGAACAGTCTTGGAAAGTATAAACAACATCGAATTGAATATTAGATGTATAATGATATTAAATGTTGAAAGATCCATCAGTTCAAGAATTTATTTAACTGCAATTGCATTTTTATTTTCAATACTGTAAGAATTGGAAAAGAAAATATTTGTAATATAATCCATTTTCAGTTAAGCGCCAATGACGCAGAAGGCTTTTGGTTTTTATTTACAGTTAGGAAAGGAGGCAGTATCCAAACACTTGTTTGTAGGAAAACCATATTCGTCTTTAACAACTTTAAAAAGAGCTAATAATTAAATTGAATATTAAATGTTCAATTGCTAGAAGCTCATCAGTTCAAAATTTTACTACAATTTTGAGGTTTATTTTCAATATTAAGTACAAAAGGAAATATTTGTCATAAAATTTGGTTTTCAGTAGGTCTTAGACTTTTACAGTGAGAGAAGGAGGTCATACCCAAACTCTTGTTTGTAGTGATTTTTGTTCGTTTCAAGCTTGATGTGCATATTCAATTTAAGTTTCACTCGTTTTAAGATTTATTTATTAATTTACATTAATATCTATTGTATGTTTGTTTGCATTGATTGTTTATTTAATTTCTGTTCGTTTTTAGTTTCATTTATGCTTCAATAGGAAAATACTTTTTTTTTCGTTTTAAGCTTGATATTCATATTCAATCTAAGCATTAATCGCTTTAAGATCTATTTATTCATTTATATTATAACTTGTCTTATGTTTTTGCTATGATTGTTTATTTAATTTCTGTTTGTTTTGGGTTTCATTTATTCTTTAATAGTAATTTCTGGTCGTTTTGAGTTTGAATTTTAAAAGGTATTTGTATCTGCTGAGCTTAAGTTTAAAATGGCCTTTACTTTCTTTGAAAAACTTATTTTTCGGAAAGTTTTTTTAATTAATTAGAATAAATATCTCCTCTGAAAGCACTAAAAAATCTTTGGTTTAAAGAGCAAAGTATTGACTAGGGGGTGAACCCAATCATAAACGTAATAATTCCTGTTCGTTTTGATTTTTGATGTTGCTCCTTACTTTCAGTTACCTTCCCCCATGAAAATCTTCTCCATGGAAAGATCCTCCTACATAACCCCCGAACAACCCCCCCCCACTACCAGAACCCCCTCCCCCTGAAAATGTTTGTATACTTCACAGTAACCAATACTATATGTAAAGACTGGGTACAGTTCATAACTTTCAGCCCTCCCCCCATGGATTTTAGGGGATTAAGTTATTCTAAAATACATATTTATTATATTTTCGATCATGCTGAACAAAATGGATATCCCAAAATTTTGATCGGGTGACTTTCGGAAAAAACGAGCGTGGGAGGGGGCCTAGTTATCCTTCATTTTTGGGTCACTTAAAAAGGGCACTAGAACTTTTAATTTTTGTTCGAATAAGCCCTCCTACGATATTCTAGGACCACTGGGTCGATACGATCACCCCTGAAAAAAAAACAACAAAAAAAAAAAAAAATAAACACGCATCCGTGATCTTTCTTCTGGCAAAAAATCCAGAATTCTACATTTTTGCAGATAGGAGCTTGAATCCTCTACAGTAGGGTTCTCTGAGACTCTGAATCTGATGGTGTGATTTTCGTTAAGGTTCTATAGCTTTTAAGGGGTGTGTTCCCCCTTTTTTCGAAAATCAGGAGTAGAAAGGGGGGTGCCAGTCGTGACCCTACACCATATATGGGCATAGAATACTGACAGGACATAATTTATTCAAGGATTATTGATCTGTTGTTGTTTGGCCACGTGTAATGACATGTGCTACCACCTACAACTTTTTTTTACATAATTTATTCAAGGATTATCAATCTGCTGTTGTTTGTCCAGGTGTAATGACATTGGAGTGATTTACATAATCGATGTGGGGAATTATTGGTTCACGAAGGGGGAATTAAGAAACAAACATGGCTTCATTGTTGTTTGGCTAGCCTAACCTGAGAAATTGATTTACATAATCGCTAGGGGAAATTATTGATTCACGAAGGGGGAATTAAGAAACAAACATGGCTTCATTGTTGTTTGGCTAGCCTAACCTGAGAAATTGATTTACATAATCGCTAGGGGAAATTATTGATTCACGAAGGGGAATTAAGAAACATTATGGCTTCTTTTAATCTTAGGTCTGAGGGATAAACGTTCTTTAGGTCAGAGAGAAAAATTAATATTCTATTTTTAAATAGGGCTTCATTGATCTTTAGTGTCAGGAATTATAAATGACATCACTTGTTATCTTGGAATTATGCGGGAGTCTAAAGAGATAGGAATTCTATTTTAAATACGGCTTCACTGAGTTTTAAGTCGGAGAGATAAATTGATATTCTAACGAAACCTTAATAGTTTAGCTAGGAACATTTATGAGATGAAGAGATTAACGTAGGAAAGGGTTTCCTAGAAATTTGAAATGTGAAAGCACAGAGATGCCAAAAAACAAAAGGAACACGCTGAAATTACTTTTAGGGGATTATTTGGGCGAAACGGTTTTAGACAGCTTATGGAATTATTTCGGCGAAACCGTTAGAGACGATGTTTTAAAAGATGATTTAAAAGAAGATTTTAGAAGAGGTTTTGAGTATGGTCGTTATAATACACAAGTTCCATTTTAACAGTGTTGTGAGGTCCCCTACCCCAACCCCAAAGGGTTCCGATCCCCCTACCCCGATCCAAAGGGTTCCAATCCCCATACCCCAACCCCGAAGGAAGCCACAGGTCCTCAAAGGTCCACCGGGTTCCCAAAGGGCCACCCGGCCCTCAAGGGTCCCCCAGACCCCCCCCCCCTGGCCCCAAAGGGTCCCCTCCCCCCCCCCCCCCCCCCCCCCCCCCCCCCCTTTGCCCCCCAAAGGGCCCCTCTCCCTCCATCTCCCCCCTCACTTTCCCCTCCCCTCCCCCCCCTCCCCCCCTCCCCCCTCCCCTCCCCTCCTCCCCCTCCCCCTCCCCCATTTTCTAATATTTGTTTGTGCATTGAGACACAGAACGACCCCCTCCCCCCGCTCCCCCCCCCAAAAGGGCCCCCGGCACCCCAAAGGCCTGATTTTTCAAAGTTCATTTTTGAATTTCTTTCGTTGAAATGCAAGGGTTGGAATATTTCAGTAGTGTTTGGTTGTGGCTTACCTTGTCACAGTTACATTTTCTTGATTTTTCAAAGTTCATTTTGAATTTCTTTCGTTGAAATGCAAGAGTTGGAATATTTCAGTAGTGTTTGGTTGTGGTTTACCTTGTCACAGTTACATTTTCTTGATTTTTCAAAGTTCATTTTGAATTTCTTTCGTTGAAATGCAAGAGTTGGAATATTTCAGAAGTGTTTGGTTGTGGTTTACCTTGTCACAGTTACATTTTCTTGATTTTTCAAGGTTCATTTTGAATTTCTTTCGTTGAAATGCAAGAGTGGAATATTTCAGTAGTGTTTGGTTGTGGTTTACCTTGTCACAGTTACAATTTCTTGATTTTTCAAAGTTCATTTTGAATTTCTTTCGTTGAAATGCAAGAGTTGGAATATTTCAGAAGTGTTTGGTTGTGGTTTACCTTGTCACAGTTACATTTTCTTGATTTTTCAAAGTTCATTTTTTGGATTTCTTTCATTGAAATGCAAGAGTTGGAATATTTCAGTAGTGTTTGGTTGTGGTTTACCTTGTCACAGTTACATTTTCTTGATTTTTCAAAGTTCATTTTGGATTTCTTTCGTTGAAATGCAAGAGTTGGAATATTTCAGTAGTGTTTGGGTGTGGTTTACCATGTCACAGTTACATTTTCTTGATTTTTCAAAGTTCATTTTGAATTTCTTTCATTGAAATGCAAGAGTTGGAATATTTCAGTAGTGTGTTGTCGTGGTTTACCATGTCACAGTTACATTTTCATGATTTTTCAAAGTTCATTTTGAATTTCTTTCGTTGAAATGCAAGAGTTGGAATATTTCAGTAGTGTTTGGTTGTGGTTTACCTTGTCACAGTTACATTTTCTTGATTTTTCAAAGTTCATTTTGAATTCCTTTCGTTGAAATGCAAGAGTTGGAATATTTCAGTAGTGTTTGGTTGTGGTTTACCTTGTCACAGTTACATTTTCTTGATTTTTCAAAGTTCATTTTGAATTTTCTTTCGTTGAAATGCAAGAGTTGGAATATTTCAGTAGTGTTTGGTTGTGGTTTACCTTGTCACAGTTACATTTTCTTGATTTTTCAAAGTTCATTTTGAATTTATTTCGTTGAAATGCAAGAGTTGGAATATTTCAGTAGTGTTTGGTTGTGGTTTACCTTGTCACAGTTACATTTTCTTGATTTTTCAAAGTTCATTTTGAATTTCTTTCGTTGAAATGCAAGAGTTGGAATATTTCAGTAGTGTTTGGTTGTGGTTTACCTTGTCACAGTTACATTTTCTTGATTTTTCAAAGTTCATTTTGAATTTCTTTCGCTGAAATGCAAGAGTTGGAATATTTCAGTAGTGTTTGGTTGTGGTTTACCTTGTCACAGTTACATTTTCTGGATTTTTCAAAGTTCATTTTGAATTTCTTTCGTTGAAATGCATGAGTTGGAATATTTCAGTAGTGTTTGGTTGTGGTTTACCTTGTCAGAGTTACATTTTCTTGATTTTTCAAAGTTCATTTTGAATTTCTTTCGTTGAAATACAAGAGTTGGAATATTTCAGTAGTGTTTGTTTGTGGTTTACCATGTCACAGTTACATTTTCTTGATTTTTCAAAGTTCATTTTGAATTTCTTTCGTTGAAATGCAACAGTTGGAATATTTCAGTAGTGTTTGGTTGTGGTTTACCTTGTCACAGTTACATTTTCCTGATTTTTCAAAGTTCAATTTGAATTTCTTTCGTTGAAATGCAAGAGTTTGAATATTTTAGTAGTGTTTGGTTGTGGTTTACCTTGTCACAGTTACATTTTCTTGATTTTTCAAAGTTCATTTTAAATTTCTTTCGTTGAAATGCAAGAGTTGGAATATTTCATTAGTGTTTGGTTGTGGTTTACCTTGTCACAGTTACATTTTCTTGATTTTTCAAAGTTCACTTTGAATTTCTTTCGTTGAAATGCAAGAGTTGGAATATTTCAGTAGTGTTTGGTTGTGGTTTACCTTGTCCCAGTTACATTTTCTTGATTTTTCAAAGTTCATTTGAATTTCTTTCGTTGAAATGCAAGAGTTGGAATATTTCAGAAGTTTTTTGTTTGTGGTTTACCTTGTCACAGTTACATTTTCTTGATTTTTCAAAGTTCATTTTTATATTCTTTCGTTGAAATGCAAGAGTTGGAATATTTCAGTAGTGTTTGGTTGTGGTTTACCTTGTCTCAGTTACATTTTCTTGATTTTTCAAAGTTCATTTTTGAATTTCTTTCGTTGAAATGCAAGAGTTGGAATATTTCAGTAGTGTTTGGTTGAGGTTTACCTTGTCACAGTTACATTTTCTTGACTTTTCAAAGTTCATTTTGAATTTCTTACGTTAAAATGCAAGAGTTGGAATATTTCAGTAGTGTTTGGTTGTGGTTTACCTTGTCACAGTTACATTTTCTTGATTTTTCAAAGTTCATTTTGAATTTCTTTCGTTGATTTTTCAAAGTTTCATTTTGAATTTCTTTCGTTGAAATGCAAGAGTTGGAATATTTCAGTAGTGTTTGGTTGTGGTTTACCTTGTCACAGTTACATTTTCTTGATTTTTCAAAGTTCATTTTGAATTTCTTTCGTTGAAATGCAAGAGTTAGAATATTTCAGTAGTGTTTGGTTGTGGTTTACCTTGTCACAGTTACATTTACTTGATTTTTTCAAAGTTCATTTTGAATTTCTTTCATTGAAATGCAAGAGTTGGAATATTTCAGTAGTGTGATGTCGTGGTTTACCATGTCACAGTTACATTTTCATGATTTTTCAAAGTTCATTTTGAATTTCTTTCGTTGAAATGCAAGAGTTGGAATATTTCAGTAGTGTTTGGTTGTGGTTTACCTTGTCACAGTTACATTTTCTTGATTTTTCAAAGTTCATTTTGAATTTCTTTCGTTGAAATGCAAGAGTTGGAATATTTCAGTAGTGTTTGGTTGTGGTTTACCTTGTCACAGTTACATTTTCTTGATTTTTTCAAAGTTCATTTTGAATTTCTTTCGTTGAAATGCAAGAGTTGGAATATTTCAGTAGTGTTTGGTTGTGGTTTACCTTGTCACAGTTACATTTTCTTGATTTTTCAAAGTTCATTTGGAATTTATTTCGTTGAAATGCAAGAGTTGGAATATTTCAGTAGTGTTTGGTTGTGGTTTACCTTGTCACAGTTACATTTTCTTGATTTTTCAAAGTTCATTTTGAATTTCTTTCGTTGAAATGCAAGAGTTGGAATATTTCAGTAGTGTTTGGTTGTGGTTTACCTTGTCACAACTACATTTTCTTGATTTTTCAAAGTTCATTTTGAGTTTCTTTCGTTGAAATGCAAGAGTTGGAATATTTCAGTAGTGTTTGGTTGTGGTTTACCTTGTCACAGTTACATTTTCTTGATTTTTCAAAGTTCATTTTGAATTTCTTTCGCTGAAATGCAAGAGTTGGAATATTTCAGTAGTGTTTGGTTGTGGTTTACCTTGTCACAGTTACATTTTCTGGATTTTTCAAAGTTCATTTTGAATTTCTTTCGTTGAAATGCATGAGTTGGAATATTTCAGTAGTGTTTGGTTGTGGTTTACCTTGTCAGAGTTACATTTTCTTGATTTTTCAAAGTTCATTTTGAATTTCTTTCGTTGAAATACAAGAGTTGGAATATTTCAGTAGTGTTTGTTTGTGGTTTACCATGTCACAGTTACATTTTCTTGATTTTTCAAAGTTCATTTTGAATTTCTTTCGTTGAAATGCAACAGTTGGAATATTTCAGTAGTGTTTGGTTGTGGTTTACCTTGTCACAGTTACATTTTCCTGATTTTTCAAAGTTCATTTGAATTTCTTTCGTTGAAATGCAAGAGTTTGAATATTTTAGTAGTGTTTGGTTGTGGTTTACCTTATCACAGTTACATTTTCTTGATTTTTCAAAGTTCATTTTAAATTTCTTTCGTTGAAATGCAAGAGTTGGAATATTTCATTAGTGTTTGGTTGTGGTTTACCTTATCACAGTTACATTTTCTTGATTTTTCAAAGTTCACTTTGAATTTCTTTCGTTGAAATGCAAGAGTTGGAATATTTCAGTAGTGTTTGGTTGTGGTTTACCTTGTCACAGTTACATTTTCTTGATTTTTCAAAGTTCATTTGAATTTCTTTCGTTGAAATGCAAGAGTTGGAATATTTCAGAAGTTTTGTTTTGTGGTTTACCTTGTCACAGTTACATTTTCTTGATTTTTCAAAGTTCATTTTTATTATTCTTTCGTTGAAATGCAAGAGTTGGAATATTTCAGTAGTGTTTGGTTGTGGTTTACCTTGTCTCAGTTACATTTTCTTGATTTTTCAAAGTTCATTTTTGAATTTCTTTCGTTGAAATGCAAGAGTTGGAATATTTCAGTAGTATTTGATTGAGGTTTACCTTGTCACAGTTACATTTTCTTGATTTTCAAAGTTCATTTTGAATTTCTTACGTTAAAATGCAAGAGTTGGAATATTTCAGTAGTGTTTGGTTGTGGTTTACCTTGTCACAGTTACATTTTCTTGATTTTTCGAAGTTCATTTTGATTTCTTTCGTTGAAATGCAAGAGTTGGAATATTTCAGTAGTGTTTGGTTGTGGTTTACCTTGTCACAGTTACATTTTCTTGATTTTTCAAAGTTCATTTTGAATTTCTTTCGTTGAAATGCAAGAGTTAGAATATTTCAGTAGTGTTTGGTTGTGGTTTACCTTGTTACAGTTACATTTACTTGATTTTTCAAAGTTCATTTTGAATTTATTTCGTTGAAATGCAAGAGTTGGAATATTTCAGTAGTGTTTGGTTGTGGTTTACCTTGTCACAGTTACATTTTCTTGATTTTTCAAAGTTCATTTTGAATTTCTTTCGTTGAAATGCAAGAGTTGGAATATTTCAGTAGTGTTTGGTTGTGGTTTACCTTGTCACAACTACATTTTCTTGATTTTTCAAAGTTCATTTTGAATTTCTTTCGTTGAAATGCAAGAGTTGGAATATTTCAGTAGTGTTTGGTTGTGGTTTACCGTGTCACAGTTACATTTTCTTGATTTTTCAAAGTTCATTTTGAATTTCTTTCGTTGAAATGCAAGAGTTGGAATATTTCAGCAGTGTTTGGTTGTGGTTTACCTTGTCACAGTTACATTTTCTTGATTTTTCAAAGTTCATTTTGAATTTCTTTCGTTGAAATGCAAGAGTTGGAATATTTCAGCAGTGTTTGGTTGTGGTTTACCTTGTCACAGTTACATTTTCTTGGTTTTTCAAAGTTCATTTTGAATTTCTTTCGTTGAAATGCAAGAGTTGGAATATTTCAGTAGTGTTTGGTTATGGTTTACCCTGTCACAGTTACATTTTCTTGATTTTTCAAAGTTGATTTTGAATTTCTTTCGTTGAAATGCAAGAGTTGGAATATTTCAGTAGTGTTTGGATGTGGTTTACCTTGTCACAGTTACATTTTCTTGATTTTTCAAAGTTCATTTTGAATTTCGTTCGTTGAAATGCAAGAGTTGGAATATTTCAGTAGTGTTTGGTTGTGGTTTACCTTGTCACAGTTACATTTTCTTGATTTTTCAAAGTTCATTTTGAATTTCTTTCGTTGAAATGCAAGAGTTGGAATATTTCAGTAGTGTTTGGTTGTGGTTTACCTTGTCACAGTTACATTTTCTTGATTTTTCAAAGTTCATTTTGAATTTCTTTCGTTGAAATGCAAGAGTTGGAATATTTCAGTAGTGTTTGGTTGTGGTTTACCTTGTAACAGTTACATTTTCTTGATTTTTCAAAGTTCATCTTGAATTTCTTTCGTTGAAATGCAAGAGTTGGAATATTTCAGTAGTGTTTGGTTGTGGTTTACCTTGTCACAGTTACATTTTCTTGATTTTTTAAAGTTCATTTTGAATTTCTTTCGTTGAAATGCAAGAGTTGGAATATTTCAGTAGTGTTTGGTCGTGGTTTACCTTGTCACAGTTACATTTTCTTGATTTTTCAAAGTTCATTTTGAATTTCTTTCGTTGAAATGCAAGAGTTGGAATATTTCAGTAGTGTTTTGGTTGTGGTTTACCTTGTCACAGTTACATTTTCTTGATTTTTCAAAATTCATTTTGAATTTCTTTCGTTGAAATGCAAGAGTTGGAATATTTCAGTAGTGTTTGGTTGTGGTTTACCTTGTCACAGTTACATTTTCTTAATTTTTCAAAGTTCATTTAGAATTTCTCTTGTTGAAATGCAAGAGTTGGTATATTTCAGTAGTGTCTGGCTGCGGTTTACCTTGTCACAGTTACATTTTCTTAATTTTTCAAAGTTCATTCTGAATTTCTCTCGTTGAAATGCAAGAGTTGGAATATTTCAGTAGTGTTTGGTTGTGGTTTACCTTGTCACAGTTACATTTTCCTGATTTTTCAAAGTTCATTCTGAATTTCTCTCGTTGAAATGCAAGAGTTGGAATATTTCAGTAGTGTTTGGTTGTGGTTTACCTTGTCACAGTTACATTTTCCTGATTTTTCAAAGTTCATTTTGAATTTCTTTCATTGAAATGCAAGAGTTGGAATATTTCAGTAGTGTTTGGTTGTGGTTTACCTTGTCACAGTTACATTTTCTTGATTTTTCAAAGTTCATATTGAATTTCTTTCGTTGAAATGCAAGAGTTGGAATATTTCAGTAGTGTTTGGTTGTGGGTTTACCTTGTCACAGTTACATTTTCTTGATTTTTCAAAGTTCATTTTGAATTTCTTTCGTTGAAATGCAAGAGTTGGAATATTTCAGTAGTGTTTGGTTGTGGTTTACCTTATCGCAGTTACATTTTCTTGATTTTTCAAAGTTCATTTTGAATTTCTTTCGTTGAAATGCAAGAGTTGGAATTTCAGTAGTGTTTGGTTCTGGTTTACCTTATCACAGTTACATTTTCCTGATTTTTCAAAGTTCATTTTCAATTTCTTTCGTTGAAATGCAAGAGTTGGAATATTTCAGTAGTGTTTGGTTGTGGTTTACCTTGTCACAGTTACATTTTCTTGATTTTTCAAAGTTCATTTTGAATTTCTTTCGTTGAAATGCAAGAGTTGGAATATTTCAGTAGTGTTTGGTTATGGTTTACCTTGTCACAGTTACATTTTCTTGATTTTTCAAAGTTCATTTTGAATTTCTTTCGTTGAAATGCAAGAGTTGGAATATTTCAGTAGTGTTTGGTTGTGGTTTACCTTATCACAGTTACATTTTCTTGATTTTTCAAAGTTCATTTTGAATTTCTTTCATTGAAATGTAAGAGTTGGAATATTTCAGTAGTGTTTGGTTGTGGTTTACCTTGTCACAGTTGCATTTCTTGATTTTTCAAAGTTCATTTTGAATTTTTTTCGTTGAAATGCAAGAGTTGGAATTTCGGTAGTGTTTGGTTGTGGTTTACCTTGTCACAGTTACATTTTCTTGATTTTTCAAAGTTCATTTTGAATTTATTTCGTTGAAATGCAAGAGTTGGAATATTTCAGTAGTGTTTGGCTGTGGTTTACCTTGTCAGAGTTACATTCTCTTGATTTTTCAAAGTTCATTTAGATTAGGTTAGATTAGGCTAGATCAAGTTAGATTAGGTTAAGTTAGGTTAGGTTAGGTTAGGCTACGTACGCGCGCGTACGTAGGCTAACCTAACCTAACCTAACTTAACCTAATCTAACTTGATCTAGCCTAATCTAACCTAATCTAAATGAACTTTGAAAAATCAAGAGAATGTAACTCTGACAAGGTAAACCACAGCCAAACACTACTGAAATATTCCAACTCTTGCATTTCAACGAAAGAAATTCAAAATGAACTTTGAAAAATCAAGAAAATGTAACTGTGACAAGGTAAACCACAACCAAACACTTCCGAAATATTCCAACTCTTGCATTTCAACGAAAGAAATTCAAAATGAACTTTGAAAAATCAAGAAATGTAACTGTGACAAGGTAAACCACAACCAAACACTACTGAAATATTCCAAGTCTTACATTTCAATGAAAGAAATTCAAAATGAACTTTGAAAAAATCAAGAAAATGTAACTGTGATAAGGTAAACCACAACCAAACACTACTGAAATATTCCAACTCTTGCATTTCAACGAAAGAAATTCAAATGAACTTTGAAAAATCAAGAAAATGTAACTGTGACAAGGTAAACCATAACCAAACACTACTGAAATATTCCAACTCTTGCATTTCAACGAAAGAAATTCAAAATGAACTTTGAAAAATCAAGAAAATACAACTGTGACAAGGTAAACCACAACCAAACACTACTGAAATATTCCAACTCTTGCATTTCAACGAAAGAAATTCAAAATGAACTTTGAAAAATCAAGAAAATATAACTGTGACAAGGTATACCACAACCAAACACTACTGAAATATTCCAACTCTTGCATTTCAACGAATGAAATTCAAAATGAACTTTGAAAAATCAGGAAAATGTAACTGTGATAAGGTAAACCAGAACCAAACACTACTGAAATATTCCAACTCTTGCATTTCAACGAAAGAAATTCAAAATGAACTTTGAAAAATCAAGAAAATGTAACTGTGATAAGGTAAACCACAACCAAACACTACCGAAATATTCCAACTCTTGCATTTCAACGAAAGAAATTCAAAATGAACTTTGAAAAATCAAGAAAATGTAACTGCGATAAGGTAAACCACAACCAAACACTATTGAAATATTCCAACTCTTAAATTTCAACGAAAGAAATTCAAAATGAACTTTGAAAAATCAAGAAAATGTAACTGTGACAAGGTAAACCACAACCAAACACTACTGAAATATTCCAACTCTTGCATTTCAACGAAAGAAATTCAAAATGAACTTTGAAAAATCAAGAAAATGTAACTGTGACAAGGTAAACCACAACCAAACACTACTGAAATATTCCAACTCTTGCATTTCAATGAAAGAAATTCAAAATGAACTTTGAAAAATCAGGAAAATGTAACTGTGACAAGGTAAACCACAACCAAACACTACTGAAATATTCCAACTCTTGCATTTCAACGAGAGAAATTCAGAATGAACTTTGAAAAATTAAGAAAATGTAACTGTGACAAGGTAAACCGCAACCAGACACTGCTGAAATATAGCAACTCTTGCATTTCAACAAGAGAAATTCTAAATGAACTTTGAAAAATTAAGAAAATGTAACTGTGACAAGGTAAACCACAACCAAACACTACTGAAATATTCCAACTCTTGCATTTCAACGAAAGAAATTCAAAATGAACTTTGAAAAATCAAGAAAATGTAACTGTGACAAGGTAAACCACAACCAAACACTACTGAAATATTCCAACTCTTGCATTTCAACGAAAGAAATTCAAAATGAACTTTGAAAAATCAAGAAAATGTAACTGTGACAAGGTAAACCACAACCAAACACTACTGAAATATTCCAACTCTTGCATTTCAACGAAAGAAATTCAAAATGAACTTTGAAAAATCAAGAAAATGTAACTGTGACAAGGTAAACCACAACCAAACACTACTGAAATATTCCAACTCTTGCATTTCAACGAAAGAAATTCAAGATGAACTTTGAAAAATCAAGAAAATGTAACTGTGACAAGGTAAACCACAACCAAACACTACTGAAATATTCCAACTCTTGCATTTCAACGAAAGAAATTCAAAATTAACTTTGAAAAATCAAGAAAATGTAACTGTGACAAGGTAAAACACAACCAAACACTACTGAAATATTCCAACTCTTGCATTTCAACGAAAGAAATTCAAAATGAACTTTGAAAAATCAAGAAAATGTAACTGTGACAAGGTAAACCACAACCAAACACTACTGAAATATTCCAACTCTTGCATTTCAACGAACGAAATTCAAAATGAACTTTGAAAAATCAAGAAAATGTAACTGTGACAAGGTAAACCACATCCAAACACTACTGAAATATTCCAACTCTTGCATTTCAACGAAAGAAATTCAAAATGAACTTTGAAAAATCAAGAAAATGTAACTGTGACAGGGTAAACCATAACCAAACACTACTGAAATATTCCAACTCTTGCATTTCAACGAAAGAAATTCAAAATGAACTTTGAAAAATCAAGAAAATGTAACTTTGACAAGGTAAACCACAACCAAACACTGCTGAAATATTCCAACTCTTGCATTTCAACGAAAGAAATTCAAAATGAACTTTGAAAAATCAAGAAAATGTAACTGTGACAAGGTAAACCACAACCAAACACTGCTGAAATATTCCAACTCTTGCATTTCAACGAAAGAAATTCAAAATGAACTTTGAAAAATCAAGAAAATGTAACTGTGACACGGTAAACCACAACCAAACACTACTGAAATATTCCAACTCTTGCATTTCAACGAAAGAAATTCAAAATGAACTTTGAAAAATCAAGAAAATGTAACTGTGACAAGGTAAACCACAACCAAACACTAAATGAACTTTGAAAAAAATTAAGAAAATGTAACTGTGACAAGGTAAACCACAACCAAACACTACTGAAATATTCCAACTCTTGCATTTCAACGAAAGAAATTCAAAATGAATTTTGAAAAATCAAGAAAATGTAACTGTGACAAGGTAAACCACAACCAAACACTACTGAAATATTCCAACTCTTGCATTTCAACGAAAGAAATTCAAAATGAACTTTGAAAAATCAAGAAAATGTAACTGTGACAAGGTAAACCACGACCAAACACTACTGAAATATTCCAACTCTTGCATTTCAACGAAAGAAATTCAAAATGAACTTTAAAAAATCAAGAAAATGTAACTGTGACAAGGTAAACCACAACCAAACACTACTGAAATATTCCAACTCTTGCATTTCAACGAAAGAAATTCAAGATGAACTTTGAAAAATCAAGAAAATGTAACTGTTACAAGGGTAAACCACAACCAAACACTACTGAAATATTCCAACTCTTGCATTTCAACGAAAGAAATTCAAAATGAACTTTGAAAAATCAAGAAAATGTAACTGTGACAAGGTAAACCACAACCAAACACTACTGAAATATTCCAACTCTTGCATTTCAACGAAAGAAATTCAAAATGAACTTTGAAAAATCAAGAAAATGTAACTGTGACAAGGTAAACCACAACCAAACACTACTGAAATATTCCAACTCTTGCATTTCAACGAACGAAATTCAAAATGAACTTTGAAAAATCAAGAAAATGTAACTGTGACAAGGTAAACCACATCCAAACACTACTGAAATATTCCAACTCTTGCATTTCAACGAAAGAAATTCAAAATCAACTTGAAAAATCAAGAAAATGTAACTGTGACAGGGTAAACCATAACCAAACACTACTGAAATATTCCAACTCTTGCATTTCAACGAAAGAAATTCAAAATGAACTTTGAAAAACCAAGAAAATGTAACTGTGACAAGGTAAACCACAACCAAAACACTGCTGAAATATTCCAACTCTTGCATTCACAACGAAAGAAATTCAAAATGAACTTTGAAAAATCAAGAAAATGTAACTGTGACAAGGTAAACCACAACCAAACACTGCTGAAATATTCCAACTCTTGCATTTCAACGAAAGAAATTCAAAATGAACTTTGAAAAATCAAGAAAATGTAACTGTGACACGGTAAACCACAATCAAACACTACTGAAATATTCCAACTCTTGCATTTCAACGAAAGAAATTCAAAATGAACTTTGAAAAATCAAGAAAATGTAGTTGTGACAAGGTAAACCACAACCAAACACTACTGAAATATTCCAACTCTTGCATTTCAACGAAAGAAATTCAAAATGAACTTTGAAAAATCAAGAAAATGTAACTGTGACAAGGTAAACCACAACCAAACACTACTGAAATATTCCAACTCTTGCATTTCAACGAAATAAATTCAAAATGAACTTTGAAAAATCAAGTAAATGTAACTGTAACAAGGTAAACCACAACCAAACACTACTGAAATATTCTAACTCTTGCATTTCAACGAAAGAAATTCAAAATGAACTTTGAAAAATCAAGAAAATGTAACTGTGACAAGGTAAACCACAACCAAACACTACTGAAATATTCCAACTCTTGCATTTCAACGAAAGAAATTCAAAATGAACTTCGAAAAATCAAGAAAATGTAACTGTGACAAGGTAAACCACAACCAAACACTACTGAAATATTCCAACTCTTGCATTTTAACGTAAGAAATTCAAAATGAACTTTGAAAAATCAAGAAAATGTAACTGTGACAAGGTAAACCTCAATCAAATACTACTGAAATATTCCAACTCTTGCATTTCAACGAAAGAAATTCAAAAATGAACTTTGAAAAATCAAGAAAATGTAACTGAGACAAGGTAAACCACAACCAAACACTACTGAAATATTCCAACTCTTGCATTTCAACGAAAGAATATAAAAATGAACTTTGAAAAATCAAGAAAATGTAACTGTGACAAGGTAAACCACAAACAAAAACTTCTGAAATATTCCAACTCTTGCATTTCAACGAAAGAAATTCAAATGAACTTTGAAAAATCAAGAAAATGTAACTGTGACAAGGTAAACCACAACCAAACACTACTGAAATATTCCAACTCTTGCATTTCAACGAAAGAAATTCAAAGTGAACTTTGAAAAATCAAGAAAATGTAACTGTGATAAGGTAAACCACAACCAAACACTAATGAAATATTCCAACTCTTGCATTTCAACGAAAGAAATTTAAAATGAACTTTGAAAAATCAAGAAAATGTAACTGTGACAAGGTAAACCACAACCAAACACTACTAAAATATTCAAACTCTTGCATTTCAACGAAAGAAATTCAAATTGAACTTTGAAAAATCAGGAAAATGTAACTGTGACAAGGTAAACCACAACCAAACACTACTGAAATATTCCAACTGTTGCATTTCAACGAAAGAAATTCAAAATGAACTTTGAAAAATCAAGAAAATGTAACTGTGACATGGTAAACCACAAACAAACACTACTGAAATATTCCAACTCTTGTATTTCAACGAAAGAAATTCAAAATGAACTTTGAAAAATCAAGAAAATGTAACTCTGACAAGGTAAACCACAACCAAACACTACTGAAATATTCCAACTCATGCATTTCAACGAAAGAAATTCAAAATGAACTTTGAAAAATCCAGAAAATGTAAACTGTGACAAGGTAAACCACAACCAAACACTACTGAAATATTCCAACTCTTGCATTTCAGCGAAAGAAATTCAAAATGAACTTTGAAAAATCAAGAAAATGTAACTGTGACAAGGTAAACCACAACCAAACACTACTGAAATATTCCAACTCTTGCATTTCAACGAAAGAAACTCAAAATGAACTTTGAAAAATCAAGAAAATGTAGTTGTGACAAGGTAAACCACAACCAAACACTACTGAAATATTCCAACTCTTGCATTTCAACGAAAGAAATTCAAAATGAACTTTGAAAAATCAAGAAAATGTAACTGTGACAAGGTAAACCACAACCAAACACTACTGAAATATTCCAACTCTTGCATTTCAACGAAATAAATTCCAAATGAACTTTGAAAAATCAAGAAAATGTAACTGTGACAAGGTAAACCACAACCAAACACTACTGAAATATTCCAACTCTTGCATTTCAACGAAAGAAATTCAAAATGAACTTTGAAAAATCAAGAAAATGTAACTGTGACAAGGTAAACCACAACCAAACACTACTGAAATATTCCAACTCTTGCATTTCAACGAAAGAAATTCAAAATGAACTTTGAAAAATCAAGAAAATGTAACTGTGACAAGGTAAACCACAACCAAACACTACTGAAATATTCCAACTCTTGCATTTCAACGAAAGAAATTCAAAATGAACTTTGAAAAATCATGAAAATTAACTGTGACATGGTAAACCACGACATCACACTACTGAAATATTCCAACTCTTGCATTTCAATGAAAGAAATTCAAAATGAACTTTGAAAAATCAAGTAAATGTAACTGTGACAAGGTAAACCACAACCAAACACTACTGAAATATTCTAACTCTTGCATTTCAACGAAAGAAATTCAAAATGAACTTTGAAAAATCAAGAAAATGTAACTGTGACAAGGTAAACCACAACCAAACACTACTGAAATATTCCAACTCTTGCATTTCAACGAAAGAAATTCAAAATGAACTTTGAAAAATCAAGAAAATGTAACTGTGACAAGGTAAACCACAACCAAACACTACTGAAATATTCCAACTCTTGCATTTTAACGTAAGAAATTCAAAATGAACTTTGAAAAATCAAGAAAATGTAACTGTGACAAGGTAAACCTCAACCAAACACTACTGAAATATTCCAACTCTTGCATTTCAACGAAAGAAATTCAAAAATGAACTTTGAAAAATCAAGAAAATGTAACTGAGACAAGGTAAACCACAACCAAACACTACTGAAATATTCCAACTCTTGCATTTCAACGAAAGAATATAAAAATGAACTTTGAAAAATCAAGAAAATGTAACTGTGACAAGGTAAACCACAAACAAAAACTTCTGAAATATTCCAACTCTTGCATTTCAACGAAAGAAATTCAAATGAACTTTGAAAAATCAAGAAAATGTAACTGGGACAAGGTAAACCACAACCAAACACTACTGAAATATTCCAACTCTTGCATTTCAACGAAAAGAAATTCAAAGTGAACTTTGAAAAATCAAGAAAATGTAACTGTGACAAGGTAAACCACAACCAAACACTAATGAAATATTCCAACTCTTGCATTTCAACGAAAGAAATTTAAAATGAACTTTGAAAAATCAAGAAAATGTAACTGTGACAAGGTAAACCACAACCAAACACTACTAAAATATTCAAACTCTTGCATTTCAACGAAAGAAATTCAAATTGAACTTTGAAAAATCAGGAAAATGTAACTGTGACAAGGTAAACCACAACCAAACACTACTGAAATATTCCAACTGTTGCATTTCAACGAAAGAAATTCAAAATGAACTTTGAAAAATCAAGAAAATGTAACTATGACATGGTAAACCACAAACAAACACTACTGAAATATTCCAACTCTTGTATTTCAACGAAAGAAATTCAAAATGAACTTTGAAAAATCAAGAAAATGTAACTCTGACAAGGTAAACCACAACCAAACACTACTGAAATATTCCAACTCATGCATTTCAACGAAAGAAATTCAAAAATGAACTTTGAAAAATCCAGAAAATGTAACTGTGACAAGGTAAACCACAACCAAACACTACTGAAATATTCCAACTCTTGCATTTCAGCGAAAGAAATTCAAAATGAACTTTGAAAAATCAAGAAAATGTAACTGTGACAAGGTAAACCACAACCAAACACTACTGAAATATTCCAACTCTTGCATTTCAACGAAAGAAATTCAAAATGAACTTTGAAAAATCAAGAAAATGTAACTGTGACAAGGTAAACCACAACCAAACACTACTGAAATATTCCAACTCTTGCATTTCAACGAAATAAATTCAAAATGAACTTTGAAAAATCAAGAAAATGTAACTGTGACAAGGTAAACCACAACCAAACACTACTGAAATATTCCAACTCTTGCATTTCAACGAAAGAAATTCAAAATGAACTTTGAAAAATCAAGAAAATGTAACTGTGACAAGGTAAACCACAACCAAACACTACTGAAATATTCCAACTCTTGCATTTCAACGAAAGGAATTCAAAATGAACTTTGAAAAATCAAGAAAATGTAACTGTGACAAGGTAAACCACAACCCAAACACTACTGAAATATTCCAACTCTTGCATTTCAACGAAAGAAATTCAAAATGAACTTTGAAAAATCATGAAAATGTAACTGTGACATGGTAAACCACGACAACACACTACTGAAATATTCCAACTCTTGCATTTCAATGAAAGAAATTCAAAATGAACTTTGAAAAATCAAGAAAATGTAACTGTGACATGGTAAACCACACCCAAACACTACTGAAATATTCCAACTCTTGCATTTCAACGAAAGAAATCCAAAATGAACTTTGAAAAATCAAGAAAATGTAACTGTGACAAGGTAAACCACAACCCAAACACTACTGAAATATTCCAACTCTTGCATTTCAATGAAAGAAATCCAAAATGAACTTTGAAAAATCAAGAAAATGTAACTGTGACAAGGTAAACCACAACCAAACACTTCTGAAATATTCCAACTCTTGCATTTCAACGAAAGAAATTCAAAATGAACTTTGAAAAATCAAGAAATTGTAACTGTGACAAGGTAAACCACAACCAAACACTACTGAAATATTCCACCTCTTGCATTTCAACGAAAGAAATTCAAAATGAACCTTGAAAAATCAAGAAAATGTAACTGTGACAAGGTAAACCACAACCAAACACTTCTGAAATATTCCAACTCTTGCATTTCAACGAAAGAAATTCAAAATGAACTTTGAAAAATCAAGAAAATGTAACTGTGACAAGGTAAACCACAACCAAACACTACTGAAATATTCCAACTCTTGCATTTCAACGAAAGAAATTCAAAATGAACTTTGAAAAATCAAGAAAATGTAACTGTGACAAGGTAAGCCACAACCAAACACTACTGAAATATTCCAACCCTTGCATTTCAACGAAAGAAATTCAAAAATGAACTTTGAAAAATCAGGCCTTTGGGGTGCCGGGGGCCCTTTGGGGGGGGGGAGCGGGGGGAGGGGGTCGTTCTGTGTCTCAATGCACAAAAAAATATTAGAAAATGGGGGAGGGGGAGGGGGGAGGGGAGGGGAGGGGGAGGGGGAGGAGGGGGAGGGGAGGGGAAAGTGAGGGGGGAGATGGAGGGAGAGGGGCCCTTTGGGGGGCAAAGGGGGGGGGGGGGGAGGGGACCCTTTGGGGCCAGGGGGGGGGGGGGGGGTCTGGGGGACCCTTGAGGGCCGGGTGGCCCTTTGGGAACCCGGTGGACCTTTGAGGACCTGTGGCTTCCTTCGGGGTTGGGGTATGGGGATTGGAACCCTTTGGATCGGGGGTAGGGGGATCGGAACCCTTTGGGGTTGGGGTAGGGGACCTCACAACACTGTTAAAATGGAACTTGTGTATTATAACGACCATACTCAAAACCTCTTCTAAAATCTTCTTTTAAATCATCTTTTAAAACATCGTCTCTAACGGTTTCGCCGAAATAATTCCATAAGCTGTCTAAAACCGTTTCGCCCAAATAATCCCCTAAAAGTAATTTCAGCGTGTTCCTTTTGTTTTTTGGCATCTCTGTGCTTTCACATTTCAAATTTCTAGGAAACCCTTTCCTACGTTAATCTCTTCATCTCATAAATGTTCCTAGCTAAACTATTAAGGTTTCGTTAGAATATCAATTTATCTCTCCGACTTAAAACTCAGTGAAGCCGTATTTAAAAATAGAATTCCTATCTCTTTAGACTCCCGCATAATTCCAAGATAACAAGTGATGTCATTTATAATTCCTGACACTAAAGATCAATGAAGCCCTATTTAAAAATAGAATATTAATTTTTCTCTCTGACCTAAAGAACGTTTATCCCTCAGACCTAAGATTAAAGAAGCCATAATGTTTCTTAATTCCCCCTTCGTGAATCAATAATTTCCCCTAGCGATTATGTAAATCAATTTCTCAGGTTAGGCTAGCCAAACAACAATGAAGCCATGTTTGTTTCTTAATTCCCCCTTCGTGAATCAATAATTTCCCCTAGCGATTATGTAAATCAATTTCTCAGGTTAGGCTAGCCAAACAACAATGAAGCCATGTTTGTTTCTTAATTCCCCCTTCGTGAACCAATAATTCCCCACATCGATTATGTAAATCACTCCAATGTCATTACACCTGGACAAACAACAGCAGATTGATAATCCTTGAATAAATTATGTAAAAAAAAGTTGTAGGTGGTAGCACATGTCATTACACGTGGCCAAACAACAACAGATCAATAATCCTTGAATAAATTATGTCCTGTCAGTATTCTATGCCCATATATGGTGTAGGGTCACGACTGGCACCCCCCTTTCTACTCCTGATTTTCGAAAAAAGGGGGAACACCCCCTTAAAAGCTATAGAACCTTAACGAAAATCACACCATCAGATTCAGAGTCTCAGAGAACCCTACTGTAGAGGATTCAAGCTCCTATCTGCAAAAATGTAGAATTCTGGATTTTTTGCCAGAAGAAAGATCACGGATGCGTGTTTATTTTTTTTTTTTTTTGTTGTTTTTTTTTTCAGGGGTGATCGTATCGACCCAGTGGTCCTAGAATATCGTAGGAGGGCTTATTCGAACAAAAATTAAAAGTTCTAGTGCCCTTTTTAAGTGACCCAAAAATGAAGGATAACTAGGCCCCCTCCCACGCTCGTTTTTTTTTTTCCGAAAGTCACCCGATCAAAATTTTGGGATATCCATTTTGTTCAGCATGATCGAAAATATAATAAATATGTATTTTAGAATAACTTAATCCCCTAAAATCCATGGGGGGAGGGCTGAAAGTTATGAACTGTACCCAGTCTTTACATATAGTATTGGTTACTGTGAAGTATACAAACATTTTCAGGGGGGAGGGGGTTCTGGTAGTGGGGGGGGTTGTTCGGGGGTTATGTAGGAGGATCTTTCCATGGAGAAGATTTTCATGGGGGAAGGTAACTGAAAGTAAGGAGCAACATCAAAAATCAAAACGAACAGGAATTATTACGTTTATGATTGGGTTCACCCCCTAGTCAATACTTTGCTCTTTAAACCAAAGATTTTTTAGTGCTTTCAGAGGAGATATTTATTCTAATTAATTAAAAAAACTTTCCGAAAAATAAGTTTTTCAAAGAAAAGTAAAGGCCATTTTAAACTTAAGCTCAGCAGATACAAATACCTTTTAAAATTCAAACTCAAAACGACCAGAAATTACTATTAAAGAATAAATGAAACCCAAAACAAACAGAAATTAAATAAACAATCATAGCAAAAACATAAGACAAGTTATAATATAAATGAATAAATAGATCTTAAAGCGATTAATGCTTAGATTGAATATGAATATCAAGCTTAAAACGAAAAAAAAGTATTTTCCTATTGAAGCATAAATGAAACTAAAAACGAACAGAAATTAAATAAACAATCAATGCAAACAAACATACAATAGATATTAATGTAAATTAATAAATAAATCTTAAAACGAGTGAAACTTAAATTGAATATGCACATCAAGCTTGAAACGAACAAAAATCACTACAAACAAGAGTTTGGGTATGACCTCCTTCTCTCACTGTAAAAGTCTAAGACCTACTGAAAACCAAATTTTATGACAAATATTTCCTTTTGTACTTAATATTGAAAATAAACCTCAAAATTGTAGTAAAATTTTGAACTGATGAGCTTCTAGCAATTGAACATTTAATATTCAATTTAATTTATTAGCTCTTTTTAAAGTTGTTAAAGACGAATATGGTTTTCCTACAAACAAGTGTTTGGATACTGCCTCCTTTCCTAACTGTAAATAAAAACCAAAAGCCTTCTGCGTCATTGGCGCTTAACTGAAAATGGATTATATTACAAATATTTTCTTTTCCAATTCTTACAGTATTGAAAATAAAAATGCAATTGCAGTTAAATAAATTCTTGAACTGATGGATCTTTCAACATTTAATATCATTATACATCTAATATTCAATTCGATGTTGTTTATACTTTCCAAGACTGTTCAAGACGCATATAGTTTTCAGTAGAGTGCCAATGACGCAGTAGGTCTTAGACTTTTACAGTGAGAGAAGGAGGTCAACCCAACTCTTGTTTGTGGTGATTTTTGTTCGTTTCAAGCTTGATTTGCATATTCAATTTAAGTTTTACACAATCAATAGTGTTTGGTTGTGGTTTACCTTGTCACAGTTACATTTTCCTGATTTTTCAAAGTTCATTTTGAATTTCTTTCATTGAAATGCAAGAGTTGGAATATTTCAGTAGTGTTTGGTTGTGGTTTACCTTGTCACAGTTACATTTTCTTGATTTTTCAAAGTTCATTTTGAATTTCTTTCGTTGAAATGCAAGAGTTGGAATATTTCAGTAGTGTTTGGTTGTGGTTTACCTTGTCACAGCTACATTTTCTTGATTTTTCAAAGTTCATTTTGAATTTCTTTCGTTGAAATTTAAGAGTTGGAATATTTCAATAGTGTTTGGTTGTGGTTTACCTTATCGCAGTTACATTTTCTTGATTTTTCAAAGTTCATTTTGAATTTCTTTCGTTGAAATGCAAGAGTTGGAATATTTCAGTAGTGTTTGGTTGTGGTTTACCTTGTCACAGTTACATTTTCTTGATTTTTCAAAGTTCATTTTGAATTTCTTTCGTTGAAATGCAAGAGTTGGAATATTTCAGTAGTGTTTGGTTGTGGTTTACCTTATCGCAGTTACATTTTCTTGATTTTTCAAAGTTCATTTTGAATTTCTTTCGTTGAAATGCAAGAGTTAGAATATTTCAGTAGTGTTTGGTTCTGGTTTACCTTATCACAGTTACATTTTCCTGATTTTTCAAAGTTCATTTTCAATTTCTTTCGTTGAAATGCAAGAGTTGGAATATTTCAGTAGTGTTTGGTTGTGGTTTACCTTGTCACAGTTACATTTTCTTGATTTTTCAAAGTTCATTTTGAATTTCTTTCGTTGAAATGCAAGAGTTGGAATATTTCAGTAGTGTTTGGTTATGGTTTACCTTGTCACAGTTACATTTTCTTGATTTTTCAAAGTTCATTTTGAATTTCTTTCGTTGAAATGCAAGAGTTGGAATATTTCAGTAGTGTTTGGTTGTGGTTTACCTTATCACAGTTACATTTTCTTGATTTTTCAAAGTTCATTTTGAATTTCTTTCATTGAAATGTAAGAGTTGGAATATTTCAGTAGTGTTTGGTTGTGGTTTACCTTGTCACAGTTGCATTTCTTGATTTTTCAAAGTTCATTTTGAATTTTTTTCGTTGAAATGCAAGAGTTGGAATATTTCGGTAGTGTTTGGTTGTGGTTTACCTTGTCACAGTTACATTTTCTTGATTTTTCAAAGTTCATTTTGAATTTCTTTCGTTGAAATGCAAGAGTTGGAATATTTCAGTAGTGTTTGGCTGTGGTTTACCTTGTCAGAGTTACATTCTCTTGATTTTTCAAAGTTCATTTAGATTAGGTTAGATTAGGCTAGATCAAGTTAGATTAGGTTAAGTTAGGTTAGGTTAGGTTAGGCTACGTACGCGCGCGTACGTAGGCTAACCTAACCTAACCTAACTTAACCTAATCTAACTTGATCTAGCCTAATCTAACCTAATCTAAATGAACTTTGAAAAATCAAGAGAATGTAACTCTGACAAGGTAAACCACAGCCAAACACTACTGAAATATTCCAACTCTTGCATTTCAACGAAAGAAATTCAAAATGAACTTTGAAAAATCAAGAAAATGTAACTGTGACAAGGTAAACCACAACCAAACACTTCCGAAATATTCCAACTCTTGCATTTCAACGAAAGAAATTCAAAATGAACTTTGAAAAATCAAGAAATGTAACTGTGACAAGGTAAACCACAACCAAACACTACTGAAATATTCCAAGTCTTACATTTCAATGAAAGAAATTCAAAATGAACTTTGAAAAATCAAGAAAATGTAACTGTGATAGGTAAACCAACCAAACACTACTGAAATATTCCAACTCTTGCATTTCAACGAAAGAAATTCAAAATGAACTTTGAAAAATCAAGAAAATGTAACTGTGACAAGGTAAACCATAACCAAACACTACTGAAATATTCCAACTCTTGCATTTCAACGAAAGAAATTCAAAATGAACTTTGAAAAATCAAGAAAATACAACTGTGACAAGGTAAACCACAACCAAACACTACTGAAATATTCCAACTCTTGCATTTCAACGAAAGAAATTCAAAATGAACTTTGAAAAATCAAGAAAATATAACTGTGACAAGGTATACCACAACCAAACACTACTGAAATATTCCAACTCTTGCATTTCAACGAATGAAATTCAAAATGAACTTTGAAAAATCAGGAAAATGTAACTGTGATAAGGTAAACCAGAACCAAACACTACTGAAATATTCCAACTCTTGCATTTCAACGAAAGAAATTCAAAATGAACTTTGAAAAATCAAGAAAATGTAACTGTGATAAGGTAAACCACAACCAAACACTACCGAAATATTCCAACTCTTGCATTTCAACGAAAGAAATTCAAAATGAACTTTGAAAAATCAAGAAAATGTAACTGCGATAAGGTAAACCACAACCAAACACTATTGAAATATTCCAACTCTTAAATTTCAACGAAAGAAATTCAAAATGAACTTTGAAAAATCAAGAAAATGTAACTGTGACAAGGTAAACCACAACCAAACACTACTGAAATATTCCAACTCTTGCATTTCAACGAAAGAAATTCAAAATGAACTTTGAAAAATCAAGAAAATGTAACTGTGACAAGGTAAACCACAACCAAACACTACTGAAATATTCCAACTCTTGCATTTCAATGAAAGAAATTCAAAATGAACTTTGAAAAATCAGGAAAATGTAACTGTGACAAGGTAAACCACAACCAAACACTACTGAAATATTCCAACTCTTGCATTTCAACGAGAGAAATTCAGAATGAACTTTGAAAAATTAAGAAAATGTAACTGTGACAAGGTAAACCGCAACCAGACACTGCTGAAATATAGCAACTCTTGCATTTCAACAAGAGAAATTCTAAATGAACTTTGAAAAATTAAGAAAATGTAACTGTGACAAGGTAAACCACAACCAAACACACTACTGAAATATTCCAACTCTTGCATTTCAACGAAAGAAATTCAAAATGAACTTTGAAAAATCAAGAAAATGTAACTGTGACAAGGTAAACCACAACCAAACACTACTGAAATATTCCAACTCTTGCATTTCAACGAAAGAAATTCAAAATGAACTTTGAAAAATCAAGAAAATGTAACTGTGACAAGGTAAACCACAACCAAACACTACTGAAATATTCCAACTCTTGCATTTCAACGAAAGAAATTCAAAATGAACTTTGAAAAAATCAAGAAAATGTAACTGTGACAAGGTAAACCACAACCAAACACTACTGAAATATTCCAACTCTTGCATTTCAACGAAAAGAAATTCAAGATGAACTTTGAAAAATCAAGAAAATGTAACTGTGACAAGGTAAACCACAACCAAACACTACTGAAATATTCCAACTCTTGCATTTCAACGAAAGAAATTCAAAATTAACTTTGAAAAATCAAGAAAATGTAACTGTGACAAGGTAAAACACAACCAAACACTACTGAAATATTCCAACTCTTGCATTTCAACGAAAGAAATTCAAAATGAACTTTGAAAAATCAAGAAAATGTAACTGTGACAAGGTAAACCACAACCAAACACTACTGAAATATTCCAACTCTTGCATTTCAACGAACGAAATTCAAAATGAACTTTGAAAAATCAAGAAAATGTAACTGTGACAAGGTAAACCACATCCAAACACTACTGAAATATTCCAACTCTTGCATTTCAACGAAAGAAATTCAAAATGAACTTTGAAAAATCAAGAAAATGTAACTGTGACAGGGTAAACCATAACCAAACACTACTGAAATATTCCAACTCTTGCATTTCAACGAAAGAAATTCAAAATGAACTTTGAAAAATCAAGAAAATGTAACTTTGACAAGGTAAACCACAACCAAACACTGCTGAAATATTCCAACTCTTGCATTTCAACGAAAGAAATTCAAAATGAACTTTGAAAAATCAAGAAAATGTAACTGTGACAAGGTAAACCACAACCAAACACTGCTGAAATATTCCAACTCTTGCATTTCAACGAAAGAAATTCAAAATGAACTTTGAAAAATCAAGAAAATGTAACTGTGACACGGTAAACCACAACCAAACACTACTGAAATATTCCAACTCTTGCATTTCAACGAAAGAAATTCAAAATGAACTTTGAAAAATCAAGAAAATGTAACTGTGACAAGGTAAACCACAACCAAACACTACTGAAATATTCCAACTCTTGCATTTCAACGAAATAAAATTTAAAATGAACTTTGAAAAATCAAGAAAATGTAACTGGGACAAGGTAAACCACAACCAAACACTACTGAAATATTCCAACTCTTGCATTTCAACGAAAGAAATTCAAAATGAACTTTGAAAAAATCAAGAAAATGTAACTGTGACAAGGTAAAACCACAGCCAAACACTACTGAAATATCCCAACTCTTGCATTTCAACGAAAGAAATTCAAAATGAACTTTGAAAAATCAAGAAAATGTAACTGTGACAAGGTAAACCACAACCAAACACTACTGAAATATTCCAACTCTTGCATTTCAACGAAAGAAATTCAAAGTGAACTTTGAAAAATCAAGAAAATGTAACTGTGACAAGGTGAACCACAATCAAACACTACTGAAATATTCCAACTCTTGCATTTCAACGAAAGAAATTCAAATGAACTTTGAAAAATCAAGAAAATGTAACTGTGACAAGGTAAACCACAACCAAACACTACTGAAATATTCCAACTCATGCATTTCAACGAAAGAAATTCAAAATGAACTTTGAAAAATCAAGAAAATGTAACTGTGACAAGGTAAACCACAACCAAACACTACTGAAATATTCCAACTCTTGCATTTCAACGAAAGAAATTCAAAATAAACTTTGAAAAATCAAGAAAATGTAACTGTGACAAGGTAAACCACAACCAAACACTACTGAAATGTTCCAACTGTTGCATTTCAACGAAAGAAATTCAAAATGAACTTTGAAAAATCAAGAAAATGTAGTTGTGACAAGGTAAACCACAACCAAACACTACTGAAATATTCCAACTCTTGCATTTCAACGAAAGAAATTCAAAATGAACTTTGAAAAATCAAGAAAATGTAACTGTGACAAGGTAAACCACAACCAAACACTACTGAAATATTCCAACTCTTGCATTTCAACGAAATAAATTCAAAATGAACTTTGAAAAAATCAAGAAAAATGTAACTGTGACAAGGTAAACCACAACCAAACACTACTGAAATATTCCAACTCTTGCATTTCAACGAAAGAAATTCAAAATGAACTTTGAAAAATCAAGAAAATGTAACTGTGACAAGGTAAACCACAACCAAACACTACTGAAATATTCCAACTCTTGCATTTCAACGAAAGAAATTCAAAATGAACTTTGAAAAATCAAGAAAATGTAACTGTGACAAGGTAAAACCACAACCAAACACTACTGAAATATTCCAACTCTTGCATTTCAACGAAAGAAATTCAAAATGAACTTCGAAAAATCATGAAAATGTAACTGTGACATGGTAAAACCACGACAACACACTACTGAAATATTCCAACTCTTGCATTTCAATGAAAGAAATTCAAAATGAACTTTGAAAAATCAAGAAAATGTAACTGTGACATGGTAAACCACACCCAAACACTACTGAAATATTCCAACTCTTGCATTTCAACGAAAGAAATCCAAAATGAACTTTGAAAAATCAAGAAAATGTAACTGTGACAAGGTAAACCACAACCAAACACTACTGAAATATTCCAACTCTTGCATTTCAATGAAAGAAATCCAAAATGAACTTTGAAAAATCAAGAAAATGTAACTGTGACAAGGTAAACCACAACCAAACACTTCTGAAATATTTCAACTCTTGCATTTCAACGAAAGAAATTCAAAATGAACTTTGAAAAATCAAGAAATTGTAACTGTGACAAGGTAAACCACAACCAAACACTACTGAAATATTCCACCTCTTGCATTTCAACGAAAGAAATTCAAAATGAACTTTGAAAAATCCAGAAAATGTAACTGTGACAAGGTAAACCACAACCAAACACTTCTGAAATATTCCAACTCTAGCATTTCAACGAAAGAAATTCAAAATAAACTTCGAAAAATCAAGAAAATGTAACTGTGACAAGGTAAACCACAACCAAACACTACTGAAATATTCCAACTCTTGCATTTCAACGAAAGAAATTCAAAATGAACTTTGAAAAATCAAGAAAATGTAACTGTGACAAGGTAAACCACAACCAAACACTACTGAAATATTCCAACCCTTGCATTTCAACGAAAGAAATTCAAAAATGAGCTTTGAAAAATCAGGCCTTTGGGGTGCCGGGGGCCCTTTGGGGGGGGAGGGGGTCGTTCTGTGTCTCAATGCACAAAAAAAATATTAGAAAATGGGGGAGGGGAGGGGGAGGAGGGGAGGGGAGGGGGAGGAGGGGTAGGGGAGGGGGGAGGGGGAGGGGAAAGTGAGGAGGGGGAGATGGAGTGAGAGGGGCCCTTTGGGGGGGCAAAGGGGGTGGAAGGGGACCCTTTGGGGCCCGGGGGGTCTGGGGGACTCTTGAGGGCCGGGTGGCCCTTTGGGAGCCCGGTGGACCTTTGAGGACCTGTGGCTTCCTTCGGGGTTGGGGTATGAGGATTGGAACCCTTTGGATCGGGGTAGGGGGATCGGAACCCTTTGGGGTTGGGGTAGGGGACCTCACTACACTGTTAAAAAATGGAACTGTGTGTATTATAACGACCATACTCAAAACCTCTTCTAAAATCTTCTTTTAAATCATCTTTTAAAACATCGTCTCTAACGGTTTCGCCGAAATAATTCCATAAGCTGTCTAAAACCGTTTCGCCCAAATAATCCCCTAAAAGTAATTTCAGCGTGTTCCTTTTGTTTTTTGGCATCTCTGTGCTTTCACATTTCAAATTTCTAGGAAACCCTTTCCTACGTTAATCTCTTCGTCTCATAAATGTTCCTAGCTAAACTATTAAGGTTTCGTTAGAATATCAATTTATCTCTCCGACTTAAAACTCAGTGAAGCCGTATTTAAAAATAGAATTTCTATCTCTTTAGACTCCCGCATAATTCCAAGATAACAAGTGATGTCATTTATAATTCCTGACACTAAAGATCAATGAAGCCCTATTTAAAAATAGAATATTAATTTTTCTCTCTGACCTAAAGAACGTTTATCCCTCAGACCTAAGATTAAAGAAGCCATAATGTTTCTTAATTCCCCCTTCGTGAATCAATAATTCCCCTAGCGATTATGTAAATCAATTTCTCAGGTTAGGCTAGCCAAACAACAATGAAGCCATGTTTGTTTCTTAATTCCCCCTTCGTGAATCAATAATTTCCCCTAGCGATTATGTAAATCAATTTCTCAGGTTAGGCTAGCCAAACAACAATGAAGCCATGTTTGTTTTCTTAATTCCCCCTTCGTGAACCAATAATTCCCCACATCGATTATGTAAATCACTCCAATGTCATTACACCTGGACAAACAACAGCAGATCGATAATCCTTGAATAAATTATGTAAAAAAAAGTTGTAGGTGGTAGCACATGTCATTACACGTGGCCAAACAACAAACAGGTCGATAATCCTTGAATAAATTATGTCCTGTCAGTATTCTATGCCCATATATGGTGTAGGGTCACGACTGGCACCCCCTTTCTACTATCAAGCAAGTATTCTCAGGCGCGTAACTTTTGACAGGTAGGATTAAACTTGATGAAACTGATATATTTGAAATCAACATTAAAATCTAATTCTTTTGATGTACTTATTGTTATCAAAATTCCGTTTTTAAGAGTTTCGGTTACTATTGAGCCGGGTCGCTCCTTACTTACAGTTCGTTACCTTGAACTGTTTTTATGATATGATTATTATGATATGATCTATTAACACTAAAAGCCCTACTTGGCCGTGGTTAATACAAAATACACTTCAAAATAATAAATGAAAACACCCTTATTGTAAACAAAACAAAAATAAAAATCTAAAGAAAATGATCTGTATGCTTCATGCCCAGTCCAGTAAAACCTTCCAAAATTCTTTATCCCCAAAAAATTTCTATCTCTTAATATATTACCCATCCATTTCCTCTCTCAAACCTCTTAACTCCTTCATAAACGTAATAAATGAATTAAATCATCATTTTCGTCCCACACTTCGGACAAAAATAGCGACCAGCCTTTGACCTAATTTTCCCCAAATATTTTCTCCTGTCTCCAAATGCTACGAAATTTCTCTTTACCGATATTACCCACTTTAATTTTTCCCTACTAAGCCCCGGCTTAAAATACACTTCCTCCCCCCGTAGGTCGTTAATACTAACATCACAGTTTATAGAATTATCCAGTAAGTTTATCGCAGATCATTTCTGGTCTTCGTTCTCGGTGTGAACAAAAAGCTCCTCCCACTTATTTCTGCATTAGCAGGAATGCGGGTTAGTCTGTTTCCGATTGTTTCCATGCACTTTGTTGGAAACAATCGGAAACAGACTAACCCGCATTCCCGCTAATCTGACTCCGCTTATGTTTATATCTGCAAAAACGTTCTCCGGAGCACTCGCACCCCGGTCCGGGTTTTTATGATGGGTGAGATAGAGAATGATCATACTGGATAATTATATGAAACTGTGACTAACATACAGAGATAGAAAAGGTGACAAGGATATATCACAATGCCATTTCTGGATCTCCAGCTCTCTAAAATAAACTTAACTTGTTTTGCTACCACCCCCCTTTCTACCACTAAACCTTTTCCCCCTTCCCACTGCCTAGCTTCTCCACAACTTTCCAAAATATGTTTAACTTGGCTAGCCCAAGAACCTTTCCTCGTATCTCTCAAAGATTCTTGGTAAGCTGCTTTTAGTATCCTCTCCTCTGGGAGGGATGCTAATTTTTCCTAATATCCTTCCATACTAACTAGCCTTCTAACTCTTTCACTACTCAACCCCAAATCACCCCTTAAAACTAACCCATTAAACTTATCACTTAGTTGATATTAGAAAAAGTTGTTTCGTATGAAATTATCCATTGTTTTCATTGTTTAAAGTAATATACCAAATTCTACAGACCATTTATTAAAGTATTACTTACCAGTTATTTTACAATGAAAGTTTGTATACTTTTTGTTTCACCAAACTGTGTTTTATTAGTTTTTCCAAAGAAATTTTTACCGAATTTGCAATTGTGTCCACTGTGTGCATTATCATATCCCAAAATAAATGTATTTACATAAATCTGAATAAATTTTATTGGTTGTATATTACCTCGAATAATTTATTATGGCATGCCTTTCCTTGAATTTATTCTGTACTGTTTTTAAAAAAGACTAAGTATTCAAGTCTGATTCAGTATTGTCATTCAGAAGGCGATGCATTTCGCACAAGTTGATTATGAGTATTAGTTATCTTTCTCCTGCTTTATTAGTAGAATTCATATTAGATTAGTGAATTACGAAAGCTTGGAGAAAAGAAAAATCACGTTTAAAAAGTTCAGATCTAAAATTAGAATATGTTGAAGATTGTTATTCTCATTGCTTTCTCTTATTCTATTCATAAGGCTAGGTTAAATTATTCTTATCTGGTTAACTGTCATTGTAGTGGTTAGTTTCACAATAAAAAAAAAAACATACATTTTTTTTTAAAACATAAAAAAAAACAAAAAAAAAAAAAAAAAGAAATTTAAACCGGCATGAAACATATTGATTAGCGTTCTTCCATTCTATTTTTAACTGAAAGTTTCAAGTATTCAAGTCTGGTTTGACATTAAAATTCTGAAGGCTGAAATGTTTGTAATGAGCTAGACATGTAAATAAACTAAAGCTAGTTTTACTAAAAGTGTCGAGGATGTATTTATGAAGGGGCGGAGTCTAAAGACAAAGGGTCAGGTTTTTACAATATAAACCAAAATTACAACGAAAGGCGAAAATAACGTACGTTATCCCGGACGATCACTCGTGAGTCGAGGCATGTACAATATTGGCTTCCTTTGGTTCTACTTTTAGCAAAAGGTTTTAATATTCTATACTTGATTTTATTCTTGAGAATATTAAACTAGATTAATGCGTAAAAGGATTCAATTTATATTGCGATGCTATAGCTCGAGAATGACTTTACCAATAACAATAGCTTATAGGCTTAATATTAGACTTAAGAAAGTTTAAACTAAGATTTCTTCGCGGAGTGTTGGCCAGGATTTTCTTTAGACACAATAGCCATAATAGAATAGCAGTGTTGTTATCCTGCCTGTAGATTTCACATCAGAAGGCAATTTTTTTGCTACAAGATGGACAAAAATGTCTTTAGTTGGTGAATGTTCGATTTTTGTTTGTTGTAGATTAGAGAGGTTGCATATTTGTTTTATGGCAGACAAAACCGTCTCTAAAATATATAATCCTTCTCGTTTTGTGCAATAGTGACATTGTACCAATGGAATCTTGTTTTAAATACGTCCATTTTTTTTTTCAGGAAACTTCAAAAACTATGTTTTTATTTGTATATTTTTAAAAGTATGCAGATTTTTGTGCACTAATTACTTTTGATCGTCAACTTTAAAGTTAATACGTTTGACAAATTAAAATTTAGCATAAATAATAAATTTTTCAGCTACATTTATTTTAGTCAAAATTTTCTGTTTTAATTTTTATGTTTGTATCAAAAACGGTCACTTTTCACTTCCAGGTTGTTACTAAGACTTGTTTGCAGAAGCGCATCCAGGACTTTTGTTCGGGGGCGGGGTTTACTAATTTTTTTTTAGGGGGGGGGGGGGGTACATAAAAAACCTCAAAACGTATACAAAATTTGTTTATCTCCATTTTTGTTACGTTTTTACGAGTCAAACAAGCATTTCGGGGGGGGGGGGGTTCAAACCGAGTAACCCCCCCCCCCCCCTGGATACGGCCTTGCCTGTTTGATCCAAGGTCATAGTGAGGGAGGCAACTAATCTCTCTTTTAACTCACGTTTTTACCCTCAGGTTTATTATATATATGATAAGGCTTTGAAAATGATTATTATCATCCTGAATAAGTGCCTTTCTTCACAGTGCTAATTTGAAGTCTCCTTAGCCTAAGTAACATGAGCCCGGAAGGTTCAATTTCATTGGCTCTACTTTCGCTGAAATATAAGGTTTTTGACACATAATTTGTTTGATCTTCGATTTTCAAAAATAATATCATGTCTAGACGTACTAACGCGTTCACCAGTGCTGATACCATTTGGCTGGCGGTGGAGTTCGGAGGTTAAAATGTGGAAGAAGTGTCCTAGGTGGCGCTACCTTAGTTGTTTGATCAAAGAGCTGCGCATTGGCTAATTATTGCCAACACGGACACGGCACAAAATTATTGAATTTTTCTTGGAAAAACCAAAGATTGATACAATTGGCCCTCCTAAAGCTTCCAGGAAAACCCAAAAAGTATACGATGCTAATAACGCTATGTTTTCTATTTTAACCGATTTTATTGCTAGTACACTGTTGCCAAAGCGTAGTTTGAACTCAAAATCTCCCCTCAGAAGGAGAATATCACTGTGTTCATCAGCACAGTGCTGATGAACAGCACAGTACTGTGACAATCTGAGCATCATTATGTAAAATATGAAACTATATGAATCTATTTTTAGAAAAGCATGTAGATCTTGAAAACCGGGCAATCAAGTAATTACCAGAACATTATCTATTCAAGATAGCACAAGGTATTACAGATTCATTCACAATTAGATTCAGCTCGAAGAGGTTGTTATCATAAATTAAACAAAAAAAGAAAGCAAAATCAACATAATAGCAAAGATCAATGAAAAAAATTATTAGTGTAGATTAAAGGTTTAATATAC
>CM051271.1:14155628-14211128 GCA_027921565.1 Artemia sinica | reverse complement strand
AATAATTTTCATTCCCGAAAGTCTCAGTATATTAGATTTACTAATATATTTTGTTACTAATATATTTAATTTACAGTATATTAGATTTAATAATATATTTACTAATATAATACAATTGGCCCTCCTAAAGCTTCCAGGAAAACCCAAAAAGTATACGATGCTAATAACGCTATGTTTTCTATTTTAACCGATTTTATTGCTAGTACACTGTTGCCAAAGCGTAGTTTGAACTCAAAATCTCCCCTCAGAAGGAGAATATCACTGTGTTCATCAGCACAGTGCTGATGAACAGCACAGTGCTGTGACAATCTGAGCATCATTATGTAAAATATGAAACTATATGAATCTATTTTTAAAAAAGCATGTAGATCTTGAAAACCGGGCAATCAAGTAATTACCAGAACATTATCTATTCAAGATAGCACAAGGTATTACAGATTCATTCACAATTAGATTCAGCTCGAAGAGGTTGTTATCATAAATTAAACAAAAAAAGAAAGCAAAATCAACATAATAGCAAAGATCAATGAAAAAAAAATTATTAGTGTAGATTAAAGGTTTAATATACAATAATTTTCATTCCCGAAAGTCTCAGTATATTAGATTTACTAGTGTTATAAAAGAGAAAATGTTCGAATATGTTTGGTTTTTAGTAAAGCGTACATTTCACTCAGGTCCTTAGCCTTACTTTTTTGGTGACTTCTATTAATTTTCAGTTTTGATTTATTACTCTTGGTCATTTTTATTCGTTTTTTGTTTCATTTATTCCATTTATAACGGATATCTTATTTTGCAAGCACAAATTATAAGCTGACTTTATTTCTGCACGTCTTTGGTTTAACATAACTCTTTACTTTTTTGGAAAAAGCGTACATTTCACTCAGGTCCTTAGCCTTACTTTTTGGTGACTTCTATTAATTTTCAGTTTTGATTTATTACTCTTGGTCATTTTTATTCGTTTTTTGTCTCTTTTATTCCATTTATAACGGATATCTTATTTTGCAAGCACAAATTATAAGCTGACTTTATTTCTGCACGTCTTTGGTTTAACATAACTCTTTACTTTTTTGGAAAACTTTAATTATGGAAAAAAAACTTTGTTTGGTTGATTTCTGCCTGTTTTTGTTTGATATTGTTTTTTACTGGTTGATAGAAAGAATATTCGTTAAACTTTTTTTCTATTTTCCTCCTTAAGAATCGAGATTTTTTTCTTCCTATTTATATTTTGAAGTTGAAAAAAATTTTGCAACTAAGTTTAATAATAGTTGCGCTATAGAACTTTGTATGAATGGGGGGGGGGATATCAATAAAATAAATGGACTGAAAATCTTCATAGTTTTTTTTATCTTTTGTAGGGCTGAAGCCGTTCTGACTTCTATCATGCTACAACCTTCAGTTTAGGCAGATATTGACTGACCATTTCCTTATAAGGATCTTATTGTGTTATATCTCATTTCATCTCTTGGTTTGCTTAAATAAATATGTTTTGAGTTTATTTGTTAAAAAGGGTTAGGATTTTGTCGTTAAAAAAAAAAAAAAAAGTAGGACGTTAAGAATCAATGCAACTAGATTTTATCGCACTTGAGGTCGGTTGTTTCTTCGTTGCTAGTGGGACACCGAAACATCACAGAGAGGTGTCTATGGCTTCATTTGAAAGCTATTTTTTATAGCTAAGTACTTTTTGAAGTAACAAAAAATAAAATAAACATAAAATGCAATTTTTGACAGGATCAGTACCTTCATTATACAAGCTCGCCTATCTTTTGACCAGATAATGCAGCAAACATAACTTTTGAAAAGTTGTTTCTCTTGAGTATGATATCATATTTGATAATTCTGGTACCTGATTACCTAGAATATTGTCTTGATCCTTGTACAGTGATTAACTTTGACAAGTGATTCAATTTTGATTATATTAGTTTCAAAGGTTTATTCTAATGAGTGGCTTAGGTAAAAGCGGTCCAAAAACCTACCCTTAGCTGTACATGATATTGCAGATGCGCCCTTTTGACCACCTGGATGCACGTAGTATCTATTGCTTTAGTTAATTATTTTAATACTCTAGCCTTTCTTGAGGACAGAGTGCTTTTCAAAATCTTACAAAAAAAGAATTAATAGTAAATACGGTGCAACATTGCTTATTTTCTCTTGAAAAAAGCAACGATAGATGTGACCGGTTTTCCCAAAGCTCCCAGTAAAACCCAAAAGTAACTTTCTAACTGATAACGAGAATAAAATTTGCACTTTACTGAAAAAATATAAATGTTTTTACTTTTATAACTTTAATAAATCAAATAATATTAACATTTTGATTACTAAATATCAGTATATGTATTTTTAAACTGACCATGCACATTCATTTGTATTTTTTCAGTAAAGTGCAAATTTTGTTCTGGCCTTGGGAAAGCATAGGGGTTTTGTGCCCAACTTATGTTAATTTCTGCTCGTTTTGAGTTTGACTCGGTTATTTATTGTAATTTCTGTTCGTTTTGGGTTTCATTTATATATTGATGCTGATTTGTGGTAGTTTCACGCTGGGTAGATTATTTGATTTTATTTTTGCTCTTTTTTTGTTTAATGGAGTTCTTTACTTTTCTTTGAAAAACTTATTTTGTAGAAAAAGTTCTTTTAATTAATTTCTGTTCGTTTTATATTGACATAGTCTTTTCAGGGAAAAACAAAATAATACTTTAAATCTTTTCGTTTTTTTCACGACTTTATAGTTTGGCCTGCTTTTTGTATGCTGGAGAAAAAATTTCAGCGATTTTTAACAACATACACCTTTTAAAAATATGGACACAAATAGTACTGTTTAATTTAGTTTCATACCTCCTCTAGTTGACCTGAAATGGAAAACTTGATACCTTTCGCAAGAAAATCTGTTTACTTTCTTTGATAGCTTGGATACACTTGCGCTATTTTGATTTGGTTATATTTTAAGAGCAGAAGTAGCCCCGAAAGTTTAAATATAATACCCTCAGTCGTTCTTGGGATACTGAGGAGATGCCTTATTGGGCATTAGCATTATCACAGTGCATTTTGATTTAATCGTAAGGCAACATTCAGTTTTTAAACATAATGAGCAAATGGAGGGTGGGCGTGGAAGGGGGACTAGTTGCCCTCCAATCACTTTCGACTATTAAAAAGGGCATCAGCCCTTTCTATTTTCAATCGAATGAGCCCTCTTCGAAGTTCCCATGACAACTCCTTCGCTACGAAGTGCCCTGGTCTAAACAACAGCAACAACAAAAATAATAAATTATACCCACATCGATCTTTACTATAAAAATGTCAAGCCTTCCAATCACTTTCGACTATTAAAAAGGCACTAGGCCTTTCGATTTCCAATAGAATGAGCACTTTTGGAAACGACAACGCTTTCTATAAACACCTTATATGCCCCCAGGGCATAAATTACAACCCTTACCCTAAGGTCATTCTCAAAGATCTAATTTCCAGAGTTTTCTACTACGTTGAACAAAATGACTATCTGAAAATTTTGATTGGATGTGTTTGGAGGAATGGTGAGCGTGAGAGGGAGGTTAGTTACGCCCCAATCACTGTCGACTATTACAAAGGGCACTAGCCCTCTCAATTTCGAATTGAATGAGCCCCTTTTGAAGTTTTACGACAACTCTATCTATAAAATCTTATATGCCCCCAGGGCATAAACTACAACCTTCGACCTTGGAGCTCTCGGTGGTTTGTTATCCTTAAATACATAGTTTCCAGAACTTTCAACTATGTTGAACAAAATAGCTATCTCTAAACTTTGGTTGAATGTTTTTGGGGAAATGGTGGGCGTGAGGGGGGGGTTAATTACTCCCCACTTACTTTCGACTATTAAAAAGGGCAATTTCAATTTCCAATCAAATGAGCCCTTTTTTTAAATTTCTATAACAACTTTCGATACAAACTTTAATGCCCCCAGGGCATAACTTACAACCCTTGCACTGAGGGCTCTGAGGCGGCTATCATCCAAAAAGACCTAATTTCCAGAACTTTCAACTACGTTGAACAACATGGATATCTCAAAATTTTGATTGGATGTGTTTGGGAATATGGTGGGCGAGAGAGGGGCGTTAGTAGCTATCCAATCACTTTCAACTATTAAAAAAGGCGCTAGCCCTTTCAATTTCCAATTAAATGAGCCCTTTTGAAGTTTCTACGACAACGATTTCAATAAAATCTTTACGTGCCCCCAGGGCATAAATTACGACTCTTGCCCTGAGGGCTGTGGGGGGAGGATTTGTCATCCTTAAAGACCTAATTTCCAAAAATTTCAACTACGTAGAATAAAATGGTTATCTAAAAATTGTGATTGGATGTGTTTGGGGAAAAGTGGGCGTGAGAGGGGGGTAGTTTGCTCTGAAATCACTTTTGACTATTAAAAAGGGTTCTAGCCCTTTGAATTTCAAATCGAATGAGCCCCTTTTTCAAGTCTCTACGACAAAGATTTCAATATAAACCTTATATGCCCCCAGGGCATAACTTATAATCCTTGCACTGAGGGTTGTGGGGGAGTGTCTGGGGAAAAGGTGGGCGTGAAAGGGGGGTTAGTTGCCCTCAAATCACTTTTAACCATTCAAAATGGTACTAGCCCTTTGAATTTCAAATTGAATGAGCCCATTTTCAAGTTTCTGCGACAAAAATTTCAGTAAAAACCTTATCTCTATGTGTATCTATGTGCATTATCTCTATGTGTGTCGTCTCTATGTGTGTGTCGTCTCTATATGTGTGTCGTCTCTATGTGTGTGTCGTCTCTATGTGTGTGTCGTCTCTATGTTTGTGTTGTCTTTGTGTGTGTGTCGTCTCAGTGTGTTTGTCGTCTCTGTGTGTTTGTCTTCTCTGTGTGTGTGTCGTCTCTGTGTGTGTGTCGTCTTTGTGTGTTTGTCGTCTCTGTCTGTGTGTCGTCTCTGTGTGTGTCGTCTCTGTGTGTGTGACATCTCTGTGTTTTTGTCGTCTCTGCGTGTTTGTCGTCTCTGTGTGTGTATCGTCTCTGTGTGTGTGTCGTATCTGTGTGTGTGTCGTCTCTGTTGGTTTGTCATCTGTGTGTGTTGTGTCGTCTCTGTGTGTTTGCCGTCTCTGTGTGTGTGTCGTCTCTATGTGTGTGTCGTCTCTCTGTGTTTGTGTCGTCTCTGGTTTATGTTAGGTTAGGTTAGGGGGGTTAGTTGCCCTCAAATTACTTTCGACTATTAAAAAGGGTACTAGCCCTTTGATTTCAAATTGAATGAGCCATTTTCAAGTCTCTACGACAAATATTTCAATAAAAACCTTATAGTCCCCCAGGGCATAACTTGTAATCCTTGCCCTGAGGGTTTTGGGGGAATGTCCTCCTCAAAAATATGTTTTCTATCTGGAAATCAACTATGCTGAACAAAATGGCTATCTCAAAATTTTTATTGGATGTGTTTGGGGGAAGAATGGGTGCGGGGGGGGGGGGCCTAGTTGCCCTCCATTCACTTTCGACTATTAGCAAGAGCAATAGCCCTTTGAATTTCCAATCGAATGAGCTTTTTTTGAAGTTTCTACGATAACGCCTTCTTTAAAAACCTTATATGCCCCCAGGGCATAACTTAAAAGCCTTGCCCTGAGGGCAGTGAGGGAGTGTTCTCCTCAAAACATATTTTCTATCTGGAAATCAACTGCGCTGAACAAAATGGCTATCTCAAAATTTTGATTGGATGTGTTTGGGAAATGATGGCAGTGGGGGGGGGGGCTAGTTGCCCTCCAATCACTTTTGACTATTAAAAAGGGCACTAGCTCTTTGGAATTTCCAACCGAATGAGCATTTTTGAAGTTTCTACGACAACACCTTCAATAAAAACTGTATATGCCCCCAGGGCATAACTTAAAACCCTTGCTCTGAGGGTTGTGAGGGAGTGTCCTCCTCAAAAACATATTTTCTATCTGAAAATCAACTACGCTGAACAAAATGGCTATCTCATAATTTTTGATTGGTTGTGTTTTGGGGGAATGATGGGCGTGGGGGGGGGCTAGTTGCCCTCCAATCACTTTCGACTATTAAAAAGGGCCCTGGCCACTCCATTTTCCAATCGAATGAGCCCTTTTTGAAGTTTCTACGACAACTCCTTCTATACGAAGTGCCCGGGTATGGAGAAAAAAAAAACCGAAAACACATTGTGCCCACATCGTTGTTTACTTAGGAAGCGCTAGCGCACTGCCTATGATGATGGGTTTGGGAGGGGGCTAGTTGCCCTCCAATCACTTTCGACTATTAAAAAGGGCACTAGCCCTTTGAATTTCCAATCGAATAAGCTTTTTTGAAGTTTCTATGACAACGCCTTCTTTAAAAACCTTATATGCCCCCAGGGCATAACTTAAAACCCTTGCCCTGAGGGCAGTGAGGCAGTGTCCTCCTCAAAACATTTTTTCTTTGTGGAAATCAACTACGCTGAACAAAATGACTATCTCCAAATTTGTTTACTTAGGAAGCTTAGGGGGGGGGACTACATCTACATAGCTCAAAAGCAGTTATTGTTTAAAGTTTAATTTGAACTTTCTTCTGATACATTTCACGCGGCTAATTTGGAATTTAAACTTTTTCTAACACCATTATTCAGATGAAGATTTCGACCTTGGTAGATTATTTGATTTTATTTTTGCTCATTTTTTGTTTAATGGAGTTCTTTACTTTTCTTCGAAAAACTTATTTTGTGGAATTTTTTTTTTTTTAATTAATTTGAAAAAAGGAGAACTTCACCACAAATCAAGACGGATGCAGCCAGAGTATCAGATTGGATTATACTCTTTCCCAACTCCCAGCCGTCATAACGAGAAGTGAACAGAACATGGAAAACTCACTGACTTAAAAACAAATTAAATATTTATATTAAATCAATAACGAACCATCAATTGAATGAACCAAAAATTCAATTTATTTATTTTCCAAGATTCGAGCTTATCAATAAATCACAAACCATGAAGACCGTATTCAAAGCTATTTAGCCTAACCAATGGAATTCTTCATTCTTCAATCTCATTTTCTGTCGAATAAAATAATAATGAAGGCTAGAGAAATAGGGCTAATGAGGCTATATATATATATATATATATATATATATATATATATATATATATATATATATATATATATATATATATATATATATATATATATATATATATTATATATATATATATATATATATATAATATATATAATATATATATATATATATAATATATACATATATAATACATATATATATATATATATATATATATATATATATATATATATCTTGATATATATATATATATATATATAGGCATATTTCGATAGATCATCGACAGTGGAGCTCTTCTGAACAGAATTCCATGGGCGAAAAACGAACGATACTCCGAAATTCTTTACCATTATTCTACTTACATGACTCAAAAGTATCCATCTGCCACTATTATGCTCAATGGCTACGATGGCGGAGCTACCACAAAGAGGAGTCGTATAATCGGCCGTGAGATCTTCTTCACATCAGATATGCAGCTGAAGGTAAAAAGGATGAGTTCTTGTCCTGCAAGAAAACCAGGCCAGGTTTATCTGCGCGTTGGATGTTTATCTCCGATGAAAGGGCTTGGTCGTATTCCAGACACCAGGTGATGTAGATATTCTAATTGTGCAAGCTACTGTTAATTTTCCCCGGTATTACGACATTGCAGTCATTAAAGATGATACTGATCTTTTGGTTCTATTATGTTATCATCGTGACCTATCAAGCAAGAAACTATTCTTTTCACCTGAGCCAAAGTCGAACAAAGCTCCCCGAATATGGGACATTCCCAAATTGAAAGAAAGCTGGGTATCTGATTCTTTTTGCTCACACCATCTTAGGCTGTGACTCTACTTCACGTATCTACAGTTTGGGAAAAGTCTCTGTTCTGAAGAAGCTAATGCCAGAAGCCGATTTTCGTAAATCAGCTGCAGTTTTCATGCTGAAGTCAGCTTCGAAGGAGGAAGTAAGGGTTGCTGGAGAAGACACTCTGCACGTGATATATGGCTCATCAAAAGGGGAAAATCTGAATGAACTCCACAGGGAAATTTTTAAAAATAGGGTGACTACTGCTAGCACGTTCGTCCACCCCAGAACAGTGACAACCAACTTCTGCTGCAGCTAAATTTCCACAGTCACAGGGGTTTTTTTCCACCAAGCTCAGGTATGGAGTGGTGATCCTGATTCTATACTTAAAGGCGAGGAATGGGGTTAGAAAAATAAAGATGATTTCTTGTATTCATTGACTACTTACGTCCCACCAGCCTCTTGTCTGCTTCTGAAAATTGTGAAGTGCTCCTTTCAACTGGAATGTCGCTCAACGAGATGCAGCTGCTTTAAAAACGGCTTAGTTGCTTGGTCGCTCCTAGCCCATAGTCAATCCGAGGCACGTTAATATTAATTTACTGTTACTAAACGACCGCTCATTACTGGCCACCCACAGAGCAATCTCTAATAATATTTGATAAGCAACTTTTACGTTTGCAACGACCCCTTCATCTTCGTAGTGCACAATTAATTGAAACAACATTAAAATTAATGAAATTCATTCTACATATTTTATTTTCAAGGAGTGGTGATGAAGATTACGGCAAAAATGGAAATTTTGCAGTTAAATTGCTTATACTTTCTCCTAACTGCGTCCTCTACTTTTTTTAATAAAAAAACTTCAAAATTGCAAAATGATCATAACTGTTATACTATTGATTTGAAATCTGTGTGTGTGTCGTCTAGTGTGTTAGTCGTATCTGTGTGTTTGTCATCTCTGTGTGTGTGTCGTCTCTGTGTGTGTCGTCTCTGTGTGTGTTTGTCGTCTCTGTGTCTTCTCTGTGTATGTGTTTTCTCTGTGTGTGTGTCGTCTCTTTGTGTTTGTCGTCTTTGTGTGTGTGTCATCTCTGTGTTTGTGTCGTCTCTTTGTGTTAGTCATCTCTGTGTGTGTGTGTCGTCTCTGTGTGTGTGTGTGTCGTCTCTGTGTGTGTGTTGCACGTGTAAAACGTGCAAAGGGACAGCATGTTATAACTCTCCAAGAATCGAAAGCTATAACGATGAGGAGAAAGTCGAAGCTTAGATATCTGAATCAAAAGAATAAGTTGTGAATACTAGTCGGAGTTTGATTCAGTCTTCCAAATGTTAATGACGTTTTAATGTTTTAATAAACATCTTGCAATCACTTTTTTTAGGCCAACCCATTAGGTGATGGAGCCAGCGATGATCAGATTAAGGCTAATTAATTATTAGATCTTAGAACCGACAATTTAGCCAGCGAAAGATGGTCTGATGAGAAAAAAAGGGGTAACGACGACGAGAAGCGTAAAAATCTTATATTGATGATTATGAAGCTTTTTTTATATATACCGTACACCAAATTTGACTCCATTTTTGCACTCATCTTGTCTTTTTAGATGGGAATAGTAATTCAGTTCAATAAAAACGAACAATTACCGGAACTTATATATATATATATATATATATATATATATATATATATATATATATATATATATATATATATATATATATATATATATATATATATATATATATATATATATATATATATATATATATATATATATATATATATATATATATATATATATATATATATATATATATATATATATGTACGAGGCGAAAATAAACTATTCTGACTGGTACGACATCGTCATTTCAATCACTAAAGCACACACAAATTCTATCTTGTTTGATAAATGATTATGGTATAGAATTATGGTATAGATTATGGTATGTTATGGTATAGAATATGGTATAAATGATTATGATTATGGTATAGAATTTGCACAACTTTCTATCATTTTTAACTAAAAGTTTCAAATATTCAAGTCTAGTTCCATATTATTATTCTGAAGGTGGAAGCATTTCAAATACTACGCCGCTGAAAGTTAGTAAAGTGAAAGAGCCTTAAGACAAAATGCTAGACTTGTAAAATAAAAAGAAAAAAAATCAGACGCAAAGGTGCCGCACCTTATCCCCGTTGTGGTTTCAGGCATGCACTGTATTGACTTTTTTTACAACTACTTTAAAAAAACAGTTAAAATTTTCTGGTTTAGAATTGACATTTTGAGGGTTTCAAAATCTAATTTTATTTTGAAGGTTTGATTATGAAGAAAAAAATGAAAATTTCACATTGCGATGTTATAGCTCGGGAATGAATTCACAAGCAGGGCCGTATCCAGGATTTTATTTGGAGGATTGTTGGGCTTTTTTTTGGGGGGGGGGGACTAATCAGCTTTAAATTACGCATCGATAATTCGTTTTTCTTTCTTTTTTTTTGTGTTTTTACGAGTCAGACAAAAACTTCGGAGAGGGAAAGGGTCAGAACCCCTTATCCCTCCTATGAATACGGCCTTGTTGACAAGAGAAAAGAGCACGAGGCTTAATATTGGGCTTAAAGGTTTTTGAAACTAAAATGTCTTTGCAAAGCGCTGTATAGACAATGGGTAGTAATCTTGACTGTAGAGCAGGGCTTCCTAAACTTTTTTCCATCCACGACCCCGTTTATATTGCAAGTTTTCTGGCGACCCCATATAAATATAATTGAAAGACAAATAATATTTTTTCTGATACATTTAAAAGGTAACAATATACAAAACACACATGAAAGTATATAGTTTTAGAATTCGTTTAGAAACATCCAAAAGTCTAAAATAAAATGTGCCACAAAGGTTGAAAAGTTGTCTTTATTATACTAACACAAATTATATGCTATATTTTTCATCAAAATTGTATTTTTCGCAATAACATAAATAAAAGAGAATTCTGACCGTCTTAGTTCAATCGAATATATTTGAACGCAGACACTGGGTGGTAAATATTAAATCAAAATGAAAGGAAAAATTTTAGTGAGATAGATGTGCCTTTTTTTATTCCATAATAAATGAAATCTTGGTGGAATGTTTGAAACTGCTGGACGTAAGACCTCTCCAGCATTTTTTTTTTAGCGATGAACGATATTGGGGTCTGATTTGTGTTAAAGCTTTGAAAGTAACTTCACGTAACAGTACAGGCAAACTAGAGTTTAATCCCCAGACAAATGGCAACAGAAATTATTTTCACACCATGTTGTAGAGAGAAAAAAGCTGAACAATACATCCAAAGTTGCACACTCTAGGTCGACGCAAGACTAGTTTTTATTTTGCGTATCGTGTCAGTTTTATCACTTTCCTAACAAATAAATAAGTTCCGGTAATTGTTCATTTTTCTTGAGCTGAATTATTATTCCGATGTAAAAAGACGAGATTAGTGCAAAACTGGCGTCAAATTTGGTGTACGGTATATATAAAAAAAGCTTCATAATCATCAATATAAGATTTTTACGCTTCTCGTCGTTGTGATCCCCTTTTTCTTACCAGACCATTTGTCTGGTACTTCTCACGGAATCTGGTACTTGTACTTCTCTTTGTCTGGGCCATATCTTTTGTGGTAGCTCCACATTCGTAGCCGTCTAACATAATAGTGGCAGATGGATACTTTTGAGTCACGGAAGAAGCATAATGGTCAAGAATTTCGGAGTATCGTTCGTTTTTGGCCCATGGAATTCTTTGCAGAAGAGCTCCACTGTCGATGATATATCTAATGCCTTTGCGAAGGGGAAAAAAGTGCTCCTCGAGATTGCAAGCATAAGGTATAGCCGTACAAACTCTGGCTTGTTCGGAGACCGGAGCATGCAAGAACTGTCAAAAAGTGATGACGGGTAGAAACACATTTCGTGTTAAAAGTACTCAGATTCCGTGAGATTGATACTCTTTGCTAACGTGATGAACCTCTGAAAAAGGAGAGTGGGGTCCAGTCTTTTGCAATCTCCACCTGGATTCTGCTTTTTAGTAATTTGAACTGCATGTTGTTTTAGTCGAAACAGAAAATGAGCGACCAGCTTTCCAGACATGGAGCTTAATAAATGAATAATCGGGGTAATTTTCAATTGTGACTTTTTAGCTTACGACTTTATCCAAGAAATCACTTGGACAAAGCGTGGGACGAAACGTTGATGTAATTTATTGCATACGAAGGCAATACAAGTGTTTGTAGCTGCCTTCTGTGCATTAACTGGTCTTCTAAACGAGCCAACCATAATTTATAAGCCCAGTTATTTTTATATATATATTTTTTGCCAACAATCAAAGAATTGGTTGACAATAAGTGCTACAAGAAACATGTCGAATTAAAAAAAAGGTGCATAGTGATGAATATGAAGCGGGTTTTCAAGTAGATAGTACATATTTTCAATTTGATTTTTGGGCTCAGCTCATCATTTTATGTCGGAATAGTTACCTTCTGATAGTATGGTGAAAAAGAGGTCACAACAATGAGAAGGATAAAATCACATATTGATGATTATGAAACTTTTTTCTGGTACATTGTACATCAAAACTGTTTTAATTTTCGGGCTCGGCTCTTCATTTTACATCGGGGCGGTACTTCATATACAGAAGACGAACATTTTCCGACAGTTCATTTTTTAGAAAAAACTGAAAAAATTGACACGAAAGGCAAAAAAAAAAACGAGTTTTGTGTCGACCTAGAATTGCAACTTTGGATATGTTGTTGAGCTTTTTTTCTCTACAAAATGGTATAAAAATCATTTCTGTTGCGATTTGTTTGGGGTCGACCCGTATTTTTGGCTAGTTTGCCTGTACTATTTACAGATTTTAAAAAATGGCGTTTGACTCCACTTTTGTGAAAAATATTTCGAAAAGAGCAAAGAATAGATGCAAATGCTATCTTCCCTAAATTCTATAACTTAATATCGAGCACAGTTGTTGCCATAGTACAATTTGAACTCAAATCTTCACTAAGAACGAGAGTGTCATAACTGCTGTGCCATGACAACGAACTGGACCTATGTGAAATGTAAAACTATACGATTTGACTCTCACAAAAGCAAATAGAAATTTGAAATCTGACAATATAGTAATTAGCAGAAAAGGTCTATTAAGTATAGCTGCAACTAGAATCTGTTTGATTAAGATTCCATTCACAATGAAATTTACCGGTGCCGAAAGTTAGTTAGCACAAATCCCATCCTTTTCCTACATTGTATGTTTTGCAGAAAATCTTTTCAATTATGCTGGTTGCGGATAGTTTTTTACCAAAATTTTCCTGGAATAATGCAAATCTGAATGAGTCATGAATTATTTTCAAAAAGCAAGTGGAAGGAATCAAGTAACAATTATGTCTCATCCTTTGAAAACTCCTTAACACACCAAAACAGACCGTCCCTTTCCCAGTATTTTACTGACCTAAAATGAAATTTGACTTTACTTTTTTAAATAATTAATATTTATTACTTATTTTGTAAGTAATTAATTATATCTAGGTTTCCTAAGACCCAATTTCAATTTTTTTTTTAGGTGTTGTCTGAGAAAGAAAAGAAATTACAACTAACCATACCAACAAGGCTGAGAAGAATAACCCCTCCCCCCGCCCTAAAAAAAATACGTCTCTCCATCCATAATTTGTTTATTTTCAGCGAAGGAATTTCCCTTATTGCCTTAATTTTAACAAATCATTAATGTACCCTTCCCCCAAAGCCCCAGAAAAAGACTTTGAAAATTGAAGTATTCAGCTATGGGGTAAAAAATATTCTTATTTGGATGTTATTCTGCCTTAAGGGTAAATCGATCTTAAGATTTCGAGATGCAAAAATTAAGCTCCGTTCACAGCTTATTCGGTTAAAGGTAGTGTATGTGCCTATTTCAAGGATCTATTGATGAAAACTTTTTTTTAAACCACTTTCTATTTGCTTTTTTGACTTTCAAAGTTTGATTATTGACTAGTAAAAAAAATATGTTAGGAAAAGATACGGTAGATTAGATAGTCAAGAAATACAGAATGATAAAATGTAAAACACGGCTAGCCGTGACTAAAATGGTACAAGAAGGTGAAGAAATTTGAGGGGGAATTATATTGTAAAATCTTTGTTTGGGGGCATTGGATATTAGGGGGTAATTTTGTTAGCGGGTATTTTGTATCGCATAGCGATAAACGAAAGTATTTGTGGAGAGTCAGAGTCAAAGACGATCATCATTTTTGTCCGATGTTTGGAGGGAAGGATGAAGATTTATTCCATTTTTCTTGATTATGTAGAGTTGGAAGGTTTGAGGAAGGATATATTTGGGGTAAAATAAGGTGAATAGGGATGGTTTCGGGGTTTCGGAAAAATATAAGTTTTATTTGTATAAAAATTGTCGTAGACTGATCCGTATAGGCATGGCGCATCGAGAAATTCTTTGGAATAGTTTATACTTTTGTCTATATATGTTCAGTTTGCCATGGCCCGGTTGCTTTATTTGAGCAAATAAATATCCTATTTTATCATTTTTTTTTCAGTTATTCGGGTCTTCGGCTCAAGAATTAAAAAATTTCCTTCAATTTCAATTAGTTGTAATTTGTGTCTTTTGATTTATTTCAACATCCCCGATTAAATGCCATTAACCGTTCCTGAAATATTACAGATGCACCCTTTTGACAACTGTAGCGATGGAAAAAAATATTGAAGATAATATTTGTTATGGTTTGTGATAGAAAAATTAATCTTTGAATCAAACGTATTCTTATTAATCAAAAACAAAACCCGGCTTTCTCAATAAATCAGATATGAATGGCATAGGTTTATTTCCCTATTTCTTATTTCTTACATTTGAACCGGATGCCGTATTTCCTCTAATATACATATTAATCGAATTGTATTTTAATGCTGATATTGAATATCTTTGAATTATTTCATTTAATTTAATCCATTAAAAGTTACGAGGAATTAAGAATTATTGAACTATAAATTTTGACGTCTCAAAGCTTTGTTTCCACGGCGCAATTAGATCTTGCTTAAGAGATACGAATTCTTATAGGCCAGCAGGGGTTAGAAACTCTTTCTAAGCTGTGGCGATGACAACTTTTGATGCTTGTAGGAATGAAAAAGCGTGGCCTCTTCTTCTCAGGGCTATCTGGAGATCAGATTCCTCTGGGAGCATTTACTTTGGAGACATACGAACTAGTTACCCATTGTCGGACTAGACGCAGACATATAAATGAAACAAACACAGATAAAAAGACAATAGATTTATTGAACTTACATACTTAGTTGCACAGGAACAGGTCACTTCTATGACAATAACGGTGACCAAAATAATTTCGTACTAATCGTTTCAGAGCTGGATAGAGATTAAAATTAAAAGGCACATTTACCCCACTCCCAAACGCAGTTCTTTCGTCCTGCGCTATAGGGACTGCCTGCCATTGGCTTACGTGGCCCAAGGACGCGAGCCCTCGTCCAATAATACGTCTTAAATATTTTTGATGATTAGGCGTTCACACGGTTCTTATCGTTTAAACTTCCTAAAAATATTGTGCGTAGCACTTTTCTTATTGCTCACTGTCTTAGCGAAATCCAAAGACTGCAGTTTCTTTTCTTTGCTGATTAAGGACTTTTTCATTTTTGAAACTAGATTTAGCTTAATTATAGGAGTCCGAATTAAAGAAGGAACTTTATTTTGGTATTTCAAATACATCGTGTTTTACTCCCGGTACATATCACCCTTCCCATCAATTAATGACGTCCCGTCATTAGTAACTGCTCGCCTTTGGGCTTTTTTAAATGTTCGCCATTTATTAACGATTTTTTTTTTTTTTTACATAATTATTTTATATATATGTTATGACTTAATCAGGAGTGCTAAAAATTTTCTCTATTACTTTTCTTATTTTATTCTACATCCCTATCTAAAATTCATCTACCGGACTAAGATTATTCATGGTTCTAGGCTAGCTACTATACTAAAGATTTTTTTTTTTTTTTTTTTGATTTTGCTGTCTATATGGCATGCTACATTCTATCTACGCTACATTAAATGAATGACATGATAATACTACACCTAATTCTACTTGTGGTACATACATGAATGATTTATAACATACAATATTTGGTTCATCATATTCACTGATGACATTAAAACACTTTCACTATTGGGATTTTTGAATTGTCAAAGTTATTAGGAAGTACAACATGTAGCTTCACACCTATTCATCACCTTTCGTGTCCTTAGTGTACTACACCTTTTGTTGTAAATTACTGTCCTTCACTCCTTTTGTCCTGGCGAAAATTTCGAAGCACTTACGTTATGGTTTCTTCATGGAACAGTTCGAGTCTAGTTGTCTTTACACGGTAAGTTTTCCCCAATAGTCAACTGGGAAATGACCGTTAAATATCGTTCTAATAGTCAACTGAGAAATGATTCTTCCCACTGCAGGTGTTGGTGTTTTTCTACTCAGCATATCATTTTTTTAAGACTTTAGAGGCACATAGAGAATGTATTCTCGCATAAAATTGTTCATTTGTGCCTTTTGAAACGGGTTGTCGTCATACTATAGTGACTCTCTTAATATATTGTCTTTAAATTCAACTTCGAATATCTTCAACTATCATTTAACTTCAAATATCGTTAAATATCGTTTATCTTGTACTGCTCGATGGTGTTCTCAGAGTTAAAGTTCAAATTGTCTTTAATTTCTACTTCAAATATCTTCAAATGTCTTTAAGTGTCATTTAACTTCAAATATCGTTTATCGTGTGCTGATCGATAGAGTTCTCAGAATTAAACTTCAAATTGTCTTTAATTTCGTCTTCAAATATCTTCAAATGTCTTTAAGTATTTTTCAACTTCAAATATCGTTAAATATCGTCTATCTTGTTCTGATCGATGGGGTTCTCAGAATTAAACTTCAAATTGTCTCTAACTTCAGTTTCAAATATCTTCAAATGTCTTTAAGTATCTCTTAACTTCAAATATCGTTAAATAGCGTTTATCTTGTTCTGATTGATGGGGTTCTCAGCACTTATGTGATAATATAGTTCGTTAAAGCACTTTATACTGAGGTTCAAATATAGTGTTACCTGATACATAATATGGTTCATAGTCGAAGAGAACGACGATCGAAGGCAACTGTTGTTTTCGTAGACGAAGCTGGGATGAAGTTGCCTGGAGTCATGGTGAGTACTCTTCGTTGGTTGAGATATGATGAAACTAGATGTTACTGGGTCGTATCTGTACTGTCGCATATTATTGTAATACTCGATGACCAAAGTGTCCATTTACTTTCCTGTAATAAAAATAGCGAGGCAGAATCACATGTTCTTTGAAGTAAATACATATACAATAATTCACGCATTAATTGGGTTATAATTTCTTAGCTATGAGACAGAATTAAATAAATACACTAATATTAGTACTCACAATGAAAATTTAAAAATTTAAAACAGAGATGTTTTCAAATTTGTTTTGAGAACGGAGACATCGATAAAGGGCTTATATACTTCTTCAATACTTATTAAATAAACGTTATTTACCCTACATTATTAAGTTTGAGGTCTAATTTTACGACTTATTTCATGCCTTCATTGTTCACGCAAGTCCGTGCTGTTTAAGAAACGCATGTTGCAGCGTCATAACCACACGGTTTTTTACGCAAACGATACTACAATGAGGGAACAAGACATAACAAGGACGAGTGGAGACCTCTCTCTACCCACTCATTTTCTGATGTCTTCCCTATTTCTTGGCTTAGACGTTCTCATGGGGCTCCGGGTTTAACGGCTGAAATGTAGAGGTTCTTAGTCTCAGGATTTTTCCGTAATTGCAAGTCAACATTGGTGCCTCATATTCGCTTTTCGAATAAGGTCATTAGGTGCAGGATTTCCAAGCTTGCCTCCGTAGATTCCAGTTAATGCTTGGCAAAGAATATAAGCATAATGAAGAACTGACATCAATATCTTTTTAGAAGGCTATTGTTTGAGCAAATCCTTCAGCACTAAATAAATAAATATTATATTAAAGTCTTATTAGAATCCGTTAAGCGAGAAACACCTTCACATTAATAGGGAATTCCTTGTGGGTTTTACTTAGTCGCCATTGGACATACACAGGGTTTCAATCCATATATCTTAACTGATTAAATGGTTTTAAAATTTTACATATTATTATTGAGATATAATTTCACATCCGCCGTGAAATTCTACATATAAACGTACCATAGGTTGTTTGGTTATAGTTACCAATAGTTGGCTATTAGTACATATATTACTCGAGTAAGAAACATTATATTTCTCGAGTAAGAAACACATGAATAAGCAAACTTGCGGCGCATAATTACACTGGTAGGCCTAAAATAATTATAATCTGCACTAAGATAAAATATTTCATATAATTAGACGCTTCTGTACTGATAATTTCTTGTTTTGGATACTATCCATCTTAGTTAGGGCACGGGTCGAATTTTTCATAGAAAATCCGAGGGAGACCTGAGTCAGTATAGGTAAGATATAATCGTGACTGACTTGCGAAAATATTTCACAAAAATTAGAGCACAATATATGTCATAGATAAACCAATGAAATTAAAGGACATTTTTGTCACAGAACTATAGAACAGTGATCTCTCTGTTATTGTATATGTCATAGATATAAACTAGTGGAATTAAATTTTTCGCCAAGGAGCTAAAGACTTTAATGTCTCTGTTTCTCTTTGGAAGTAATGTTTTAACACAGAGCCGCAGGACAGCATACGTCATTGATATAATGTAATGAAATTAAAAAGCTTTTCTCTCTTTTTTTTTGCCTCGGAGCTATAAGAAAGTAAACTCTCTGTTTCTCTTTCAAAGCATTCTGATTCAAAAAACGAAAACTTAACTAGCTCACAGAAGTTTCTATTCAACCTTTAAGTATTGTTTTGACTGGCCCTGATTGGCATAAAAATACTAATTTCTTACACTTGAAGGACTGAAAAATATCCCTTCCTACGATCGTAAAAAAATTACAAAAAAACAATCATGGGCCTTGAGTTCCTCCCCAGGCTTCCCACAAGACGTGGTCCAACGCGAGTTGTCGTTTTCAGTAGACCACTAGCTTCCTACCTTTGGTTATTTTCTGTGATCGTCAACGTTTTGACATTACTCGTATTATTTTATTTTATTTATTTATTTTTTTTTCATTAACATTGACTTGGTTAACTTTACTTGCACACTTTTGAATTTATTAGGGTGTTAAATTCATATCTTTGAAATTTGTCTTTACATTAATTAGGGACATTTCCATCTGTCAGGTTTTTTAACCGTTCTACCTGACTGTGTCGTTATTTCCTCCTCTGTTTCTTGCGGTTTTTTCCCTTTCGGTTTGTCTAGCGAAATAAGGTCAAACTTTTTGTATTGTTTTTTTCAAAAATTCTTGCCCTTTTAATTTCGTTTGTTTCCCGTGTGCGGCTGCTGAGGTCGGCCTTGATTTCCCTATTTCTTTAGCTACTATTTGGTCTGATTCACCATCAGACTCTTCTGAACTGGTTTCCGACGAATCCGGATTAGAACTTTTAGAGGTGGCACTTTTTGAGGTGTCACCTGCCCTTCCTTCGTAAATTTCTACTCCTCTGGAAGTAGAAGGTTTATTCTCTAAGTCCTCGCCTTGAGTTCTCAACTCGGGGGATTTGAAAGATTCTTGAGAGCTTTGGGAGGAATCAATAGTTTTTGCGGGGTTCCTCCATTGTTTGAAGGCCATGTCTTCAGGGGGATGGGGCACTCTTTGCAATAGGGATTCCCTCCGTGAAGTCCACGTCCAGTCGTGTTTAGGTTTGACCTTGGACAAAGTTATATCATGATATTGACCTTGCTGGTCATCCTTTGGAGTTTTATTCCCGGGCAATGTACTTTGACTCGTTTTTATGGGAAAATTTATTAAATCCATAGCTTCTCGCAGGTTTGTTTTAGTTAAATCTTTGGGAGGAGTTTTCTTTACAGTAATACCGGGGGTTTCTACAGCTCTGTTTAATTCTTCCTGTAAAGACAGGGGCCTTTCTATTGGTGTTGCAGGGGAAACCATATCGTCTGGAAATCTTTGGGGGGACATGGTGTCGAAATTCTATCGGGGAAGAATTGGGTTTTTGGAGATATTGTATAATCTAAATCTCCTGCGTTTGCCGATGAATAACTTTTTGGACTTTTTGGCGTTTTTATTTCAGGAAAAAATCCTGGTATTAGGGATTTTTTCTTAGGAACAACTAGATTTTCCATTGCTAAAAATTCTTCAAAGTTTTGTTCATCACTGTCATTTTCAAAATAATCTTGTTTAAAATTGAAAGGTTTTAGCTCTGCCAATCTCGACCTAGGGGGCTCATTTTCCGAATCTGACGAATCAGTAGAAGAGGGATGTGACATCCATCTCTCTGGAAATTTTGCTCTTTTTATTCGGCTAACATGCGCCTTGTAAGTTTTTCCACTATCGGGGTTTTCCATTTTAAAAGTATATTCGTTATCGTACTTTTTGACTATTCTGTACGGTCCGGAATATTTGTTGGAAAGTTTTTTTCCTTCCGTTTTCGCCTCGTTCTTTAGGTAAACGAAGTCTCCTACTTTGAAATCTATATTCCCCTTAACTTTGGGTTGGTTTCTTAGTTCTTGGTTTATTTTACATTTTTCCAACTCTTGCCTAACTATTTTATAAGTTTTCCTCATCCTATTTATGAATTCTTGTTTATAATCTTCTGAGTCGTTATAATACTGCCGAGATTCAATAATCTCATCATACGGGATTCTAAAATCACGACCAAAAAGTAAAAAAAATGAGTTGTCTTTGGTTGCTTCGGAATAAGCAGCGTTGATTACGTTAGTTAAGTAAGGTAAGAATTTATCCCAGTCACTCCTATTGTCTTTTGTATAAATACTTAGAACGTTAGAAAATATTTTATGTCTGTTTTCTATTTTGCCATTAGCTTGTGGATGGTACGGCGCTGTCACCATTTTCTCTATATTAAGGAAACTCATTAAATCTTTTGTTACTTTTGCAACAAAATTGCTCCCGTTGTCGCTCAAAATTTTATTAGGAATGCCAAATTGTAAAAATATTTTTGCTAATGCCTTACTTGTGGCACAAGCACCTTGATTTTTTAATGCTTTTGCAAAAGTAAATCCTGAAAAATGATCTACAACCGAAAGAATACAAGTATGGCCTCTGCTAGAAACAGGTAAACCTCCACTTGTCCCGTATAGGTCAAATGAGACAATATCGAAGGGGTACTTTGCTACTGGGACCCTTCCCATTGGAGGATTTGGATAAGCTGGGGGGATTTTTCTCAAATTACATGCTTCGCATGTACTTACAAATTCTTTAAGTTTTGTCAGTGCTGATTGTACGTAAAAGTATTGTTTTAGCTTATGGAACGTTTTTCATAACTCCTAAAGGTCCACCTGTGTCCGAATGAAAATATTCAAATGCAGGCCCTATCAAGTTTTGTGGTAACACAGGTATTATCGAGGTTTGGTTTCTATTTGTCTCAGCAGTCACAATCCTACACAGTATTTCTTCATCAAGGTCGTAGTAAAAATTATCTATCTCTTTTCTAAGAGTTTTGAATTTATCCGGTAACGCCTCATCATTCACAAAATAATTAATTAGTGCTACACACATTTCGTCCTTTTTTTGCTTTCTTTTTATATTTTCCAAAGACAAAGGACAATAGTTAATCTTATTTTCTTTTACTGCGTCTTTGACTTTTTTTTTCTTACATCCATGTTTGCTTTTAGCATTAATAGCATTAACTTCATTTTCTTCAGTTTCCGATGGACTATTTTCTGGATATCTACTCAAAAGTCGCAAGCTGCGTTTTGCTTTCCCTTTAAATGTTCAAATTCATAATCTAGGTCTTGGATTTTCATAATCCATCTAGCTAGAAGGCCCGTGGGGTTTTTAAATGTGCGCAGGTACTGCAAGCTTTTATGGTCTGATCGTAGTATAAATTTTCTCCCAATTAAATAATGCCTAAATTTGTCCAAGTGGTAGATAATAGATAGTAATTCTAAGTTTGTGGTGGAATAACTACTTTCACCTTTTGATAAGGTTTTACTTGAATAGCATATAACTTTTTCTATTTGTTTAGGCGTTCCCTGTAGAGGGTTAGGGTTTTCTACCGGGATTATTTGGGAAAGAATTGCGCCTATGCCTTTTGAACTAGCATCAGTGGTAACGATGAATTTTTCCGTTTTCGAAATCAGGGAGTGATAAAATTGGTTCAGAAGTGAGCGCCTTTTTGAGTTGGTCTAGGGAAGTTTGAGCTTCCTGGGACCAGATAACATTATGGGAGTTTCCTTTGGTTAATTCCGTGAGGGGTTTCGCAATTTGGGCATAATTGCGCACGAATTTTCTAAAGTAGCCAGTGAGTCCTAAAATTCCCCTTAATTCTTTCATAGTTCTGGGGGGCTTGAGGTTTTCAACACATTTTATTTTATCAGGGTCTGGGGATATCTCTCCCTGGGTAACTACTACTCCTAAAAATTTAATTTTGGATTGAAATAAATTTACTTTCTCAGGCCGGCATTTTAAATTGCCTTGCCTGAGTTTCTCGAACACCTTAGCTAAAGTTGCTAAGTGTTGCTCAGTGTTTTCCCCCACGCATATATATCATCAACAAAATGAATTATATTCTTTAATCCTCTTAACAGGTGCAATAGGGGTCTACATAACGCGCTTGAACTTGTTTTAAGCCCAAATGGTACCCTTAAGTATTCATAAGATCCATATTCGGATGCTGAAAATGCAGTTTTATGGACATCCTTTTCGGCTATTTTCACTTGGTGGTAGCCTTGGGTAAGGTCCAAAGAAGTAAAAATTTTGTTTTTGCTTGAAATTGAGTCAAGAATTTCGTCTATTCTTGGTAGAGGAAATTTATCGCTAACTACTTGTTTGTTGAGAGCCCTATAATCTACTACGAGTCTAAGATCTCCATTCTTTTTGGTACTAAGATCACTGGTGCACTATACGGACTTATACTTGGGCGTATAATTTCGTTTCTTCTAATTCATGGATTTTATTTTTTAACCACTCTTTGTGCTTATATGGCACACGATATGGCTGTTTTGCAACGGGATTACCAGTCGTTAAAATTGAATGCTGATAAAATGGAATCAGCCCGATATCATCTTCAGATGCAGAAAATACATCCTTAAAATTCCATAATAATTCGCATAATTTTTTCTTAAGTTCCATATCCGTAATATGATCCATTTTAAATTTGTTTAAAAATTGCGATTTAGTCAAAGGATATTCGTTATTTGAAGTTTTAATACCGTTAACTAGGTTTCTTTTAGAATTTTCCCATTTATTTATATCATTTTCCGTTAAAACCTCGATTTGGACTAAACACGTCCCCTTTTTAATTGTAATTGTATCATTTTCATGGTTATTGGTTACCCAAATAAAACCTTCCCCTTTGTCATAAGATATAATCTGTTCCTCGCATAACAGATTTTCAGGTATTTCAGACGGTGTCGCAAACCATATTTCTGATTTGCTAATTATTGGCTCGATCATTTGTGATATTTGGATTTTTTGCATCGTTTTGGGAGGGATTTTTGTTTTCCTTATCGCAAATCCGTAATATTTTCTCTTCATTTTCATTGTTTATTAGATTCATACTGGCGCTATGCTGCGCCATTACGGCATCTTGCGGCGTCACGTTGGGTTTTATTATGTTTTTCCACAATTCCACTATTTTCTTAATTTCATTTGATCTGTACTGTCGCATATCTCCTATTTTTATTTTCGCAGATTCAATGCTGTTATTATTTAAATTTACTTCATTTCTGCGATATCTCTCAGGATAATTGAACAAATTTCCAATTATGCCATGTCTTTGCGAGACATGGGGTTCAAAATACTTCGACATTATACCACTAGAAATTTTGTTTACTGTTATATTATCTTCGTAACCTCTGTTACGATTTCTTAAGGTAGAAATTTCTTCCCCCACCTTAGCTGGGTATACAAGCTTCTCATTGGCTACGTCTAATAGTATTCTATTAGACCTTAAAAAATTTTGCCCCTATAATAGCTTCATATGGGAGATTGTCACATATAATAAAATTTGTCATGAAGGTTCTATTGTCTCTTTTTACGTTTAGGCAAATTGACCTTTTGCATTTAATTTATGACCTGTAACGCTTGTTAAATTGGGATTATTAGGGTTCTTTTGTCGCCTAATGTGCAGAGGCAACGTATTAAATACGCAAGAGTTTATGATATTTACAGTAGCTCCACTGTCAACTAAGGCCGTAAAGTAAACGTTTTCTACACAAAAATCATTAAATATAGGTAACTTGTTAATAATATCACTACAAGAAGGCACTAGTATTGTTTTGGACCTATTAAATATCCCTGGCACCCTCTTGGTCCAACTTATATTTCTGAGGGGCCTGAAGCGTTTCCCTGAGGATATATTTCATTTGTCGGTGCCTGTAATAGATATTCAGACGTATTAGGTTCCGTAGGCATATTTAAATGATTTACGTCTGCCTGTCTTCGCCATGTATTATTATGGTAGCGTGGATGTCTCGTGTCAGTGCCGTTTGCTGGCGCTGTTTGCCAGTGCTGTTGGCTTGTAAAATTTTTATTTCTCATCGGCAAATTTTCATTATTTTTATATTGCAATCTCGCATTATATTGGCCTTGGCGAGTATTTGGGTTTTCAAACCGGTAATTAATTTGCCTGTTGGGGAAAGGGTTATACAAATTTGGTTGGTACGCATAATAAGGTACTGATTGGCGCAATCCCCCCTGGCTATAGCCTATTGCACGACCGGTGCTAAAATTTGTTCTTCTGAACAAATGGTTACCGTAATTTTGCGTATTACCGACAGCATTTCTTGGTATGGGATTGGTGACGTAGTGGCACTCTCTTGCTATGTGGCCAACACGATTGCAGTTATAGCACCTTATTATTGTAGGGTTAATGGGCTGAAAACGTACTGTTTTCTGCCTAGCGGGTTCTGGCGTTTTGTTTCTTTGTGCTACTGGGGAGTTATCCCTTGAAAAGAAATTGGGGATGCCTGATCGCCCTTGAAAATTAGGTTCGCGTTTGAGTCGTTTAGGCTGTTTATTTTTGCATTACTATGATTAGCAACCATTTTATCAACTTCGATTAGTCGCTCTACCTCTTGGACTGCAAGATCCAACGTCTGAATATTCTTGGATATTACTACCCTATATAGTTTTGGGGGTAGCCCTTGCAAAAAGGTATTTAGTATGACTTTTTCATACAGTTGCCCAGAACCACTTCCGTATTTTGCTTCTACAGAAATGCGTATATTATCCAGATATTCCCTTATATTTTGTGAAAAATCAAAGTTCACTACTCCATGTTTTAATTTATTTATTGAACTGGTTTCTATAAATCTCTCTTTGAATGCTTTTAACAAGTCATCAACCGTATTTATTGGCAAGTTGGCGTTATTTCCTATGGTATATTCGACCTGTTTTTAGAAAGGTTAAGGCCTGGCCTCTTAATCGTAGAAGCAGCATGTCTTTTAATGCTCCAACGTCTGTTTTTGTTAATTGTACAAACTGGGTCAATTGGATATTAAATTCGTCAATGTCTGATTGACCATTGTATTCCGGGATAGATTTTGCAATCTCTATATTTTTTTTTTGCGATTAACTTTTGCACTATTAGTAATTCATTTAGATCGTCCATGTCTTCTCTTTTGCGTTTATATCAACTTAAAACTTTACTTAACCTATTTTGGGGTAGGCTATTATCTCCTATGAGATATAAGGGGTTTCCTATCGTAGCCTAGTGGTTATAGGCCTAATCAATTTTCTTATATGTCTGTATCTCCCCAAAAATTAAATTTGAATTACAAAGTTTAAATAGCCCAACTAGTTCGCAGTTTTCCTCCAATTTCCGACTCGCGCCATTTGTAGCGATGGAAAAAATATTGTGGATAATTTGTTATGGTTTGTGATAGAAAAATTAATCTTTGAATCAAACGTATTCTTATTAATCAAAAACAAAACCCGGCTTTCTCAATAAATCAGATATGAATGGCAAAGGTTTATTTCCCTATTTCTTATTTCTTACATTTGAACCGGATGCCGTATTTCCTCTAATATACATATTAATCGAATTGTATTTTAATGCTGATATTGAATATCTTTGAATTATTTCATTTAATTTAATCCATTAAAAGTTACGAGGAATTAAGAATTATTGAACTATAAATTTTGACGTCTCAAAGCTTTGTTTCCACGGCGCAATTAGATCTTGCTTAAGAGATACGAATTCTTATAGGCCAGCAGGGGTTAGAACTCTTTCTAAGCTGTGGCGATGACAACTTTTGATGCTTGTAGGAATGAAAAAGCGTGGCCTCTTCTTCTCGGGCTATCTGGAGATCAGATTCCTCTGGGAGCATTTACTTTGGAGACATACGAACTAGTTACCCATTGTCGGACTAGACGCAGACATATAAATGAAACAAACACACAGATAAAAAGACAATAGATTTATTGAACTTACATACTTAGTTGCACAGGAACAGGTCACTTCTATGACAATAACGGTGACCAAAATAATTTCGTACTAATCGTTTCAGAGCTGGATAGAGATTAAAATTAAAAAGGCACATTTACCCCACTCCCAAACGCAGTTCTTTCGTCCTGCGCTATAGGGACTGCCTGCCATTGGCTTACGTGGCCCAAGGACGCGAACCCTCGTCCAAATACGTCTTAAATATTTTTGATGATTTAGGCGTTCACACGGTTCTTATCGTTTAAACTTCCTTAAAAATATTGTGCGTAGCACTTTTCTTATTGCTCACTGTCTTAGCGAAATCCAAAGACTGCAGTTTCTTTTCTTTGCTGATTAAGGACTTTTTCATTTTTGAAACTAGATTTAGCTTAATTATAGGAGTCCGAATTAAAGAAGGAACTTTATTTTGGTATTTCAAATACATCGTGTTTTTACTCCCGGTACACAACCGGGATGCACATGGTGTCTTTTGATCGATATGAACAGCCCCCCCCCCTCAACATTTTCTAGCAGTTTTAACTTAATACTCTTAACTGCTTATGAGATGTTGCACCAACCGTTTTGAAAAAACTGGATGTAGATAGTATCTTTTGATTTAGTTCAACATCTCCTCAAAGTTTCAACTAAATATCGTTATTGAAATTTTGGACATACGGCCTTTTAACAGTCGAGGAGCCCACTGTTGTAATTTTATTAAGTTTAACATCCTCCTTGACATTCTCTAAAAGTTTCATCTTTATACCCTTAACTTTTGCTGAGATATTGCAGACATGCCATTTTGATAGTCAAAAGCATAAGGCGTTTCTTGACTTAGTTCAACGTCCCAATTGACATTTCCTGAAAGTTTCAACTTAACAATCTTGTTCAGTCGTAAAATATTGTAGCTGTGCCCTTTAACAAATAGGATACCCATATTGACTTTAAGTTCAGCGTTCCCCACAGTATTCTCTGAGTGTTTCAACTTGACACTCTTCCCTAGCTGTTTTTAAAATATTGAAGATATGCCGTTTTGACAGTCTGGATACATATAGTGTCTTTTGATTTTCTTTTACAACCTCCTTAGAATCCCATAAACGTTTTAGTTTAATATCCATAGCTATTCCTGATATCAATATAGATACTCTGTCTTGACAACTCGGATGCACCTAGGGTCTTTTAATTTAGTGCAACACCTACATCAAAATTCTCTGTAATTTTCAACTTAATAGCGTTAGCCATTTGTGCGTTAGTGCTAATAAGTCTTTTGGACAACCTGGTGGCACTATGCGATTTTGACCAGCAGGATGCAATTAAACTCTTTTGATTTAGTTCAATAGTTTTAGTTGTAATAGACAAACAGTCGAACTTTAGCGCAAAAAGCAAGGTATTAAGGAGGGGGGTAACCCCTTCATATAAAAAGTAATTTCTGTTTGTTTAGCGTTTTAGTGTTGTTATTTACTTTTAGCTGAAAAAACCTACTTTTTATGTAATTTATGATCATTTTCAAATAATGCCGGTAAATCCGGCTCACCTTTTATGACAAATTCCCTCCCCTCACCCGAAACTCTCCGTGGAAAGTCTCTCCCACGTAAAATACAACCCCCATACCTTCATCTAAAAAGACTTGAATTTACAATCGTTTTCCCGATCACGACGGATATCCCCACTTTCTGTGGGAATTTCTTCCCGGATGTCCAAACTTGCTGAAAATTTTCTTCGGTCAATTCCCCATAAACATCTCCAAGTGCAAAATTGATTAGACAAAGAAAAAGTAAGACAATTTCGTCTACTAATTCTGTCAAATCCTCCTAGTGTAAAATTTCCCCCGGAAAGTTTACACCCAGAAATTTCTCTCCCCACGGAAAATTTCCCCCCTTGAAACCCACCCCAAGCACGAAATCTCCCCCCTCCCCGTAAAATTTCTGCATATTTCACAATAACAAAGGCTATGTACACATGCAATGAGCAAATTTTATAATATAAAGACCTATCCCTAGGGGCTATAGATGTTAGGTTATCTCCAAAAGTATAGTTTTTGGATTTTTCAACTATACTGAACAAAATGGCTATCTTAAAAATTTTTAATAGAATATTTGGGGGAAAAGGGGGGCGTGGGAGGGGAACTAGTTGCCCTCCCATCTTTTGTATATACGCATCCGTAATCTCTCTTCTGGCGAAAAACGATTTTCATTGAGATTCTTTCAGGCTCGTAAGCTTTGATGGGTAAAACTAAACTTAATGAATCTTATTTATTTGGAATCAATATAATAATAAACAAGCCGATTCTTTTGATGTTTCTATTGATAACAAAATTCCGTTGGTTAGAGTTTTCGGTTACTATTGAGCCGTGTCACTGCTTACTTGCAGTTCGTTGCTACGAACTATTTGATTTACTGCTTATCTTCTTCGTTTTTGAATTGTCTGTATTTGGCCTTAAGGACCAGCCTTATAAGACAAGCAAAAGAAATGACACAAACCCGCAAAACCAGCATACTTTCACGTGTAGACTAAGGCTATATCGTGGCCCATTAGGGGGCTGGGCTCAATTGTTATAACAGTGATAATTAAATCTGGAAAGTTTTCAATTGATTTTGTTTATATTCAGTTTTTTATTTCTCCTGATAGCTATCAAAATTCTACCGCGAAATTTAGCGCTCAAAAAGTGCACCCCTTTAATTAGGAAAACGGTTCAAATTGCAATATTTATCAGTTGTTCAGTTTATCAGTTTAAATTGCAAGATTCATGCTTTGTTTAGTTTATCAGTTCAAATTGTAACATTTCTTAATTGTTCAGTTCATCAGTTCAGATCTTATCTTAAGTCTGCGAGTCAAAATAAATACACAGAGAGTGGCAAATACAAAAAAATAAAAAAATACAAAAAAAATACACAAGGACAGAGAGTGGCCAAAGTTCCATAAAGTGGTACTTGAAGGGCTCAAAATGGTATTTGCAAAGAAATCAATTAACCTATTTGGAAAGAACACTTAAATACGCATTGAGTGGTGTGTTAATCTTCTACCTAAAAAAGTAATAAAAAGATAATAACGTCCGCCCTTTTAACAATTCACTACAGTACCAAGTCATCGGACGCCAACAAGGCTGCATATGGCCCTCCTTCACTTCAGTCTATCTAAAGCTTCACTCTTTACATCATCTCATGAAGCTCCAAATTCTTCTAATCCTGTTTTTATGGCCTCTTCTCACCACAGCACGTTTTTATTTTTCGGGAGGGGGAATTCAAATCGAAAAATATAAATTACAAACGAAAATACTTAGCATCCCTAAATTGCGTGGAAATCATGCATTAGCGTCTCCAAGTTCTAAGCCAGAAGAAGAAGAGTAATATTGTGAATTTTTTTAAATCATCAATGCAATAATATTTATTCTGTGAAGTAGAATTTTGCCTTATGTCATTTTTTTTCTCCTCAACAATTAAAAAGTTTTTCTTATGTAACTAAGCAAGCTTTATTGTGTCAAAAATATCGCTTTCATGCAAAAGTAAGGATACAATTACTGAGAAGATTCACAGTAAAACAAAAGGCACTTAAAAAAAGAAAAAATATTTGTCCTGTAGATAAAAATGAGCTTGACTAGAGCGATTGGTGCCTATGAGTATAACAGCATCATCATGCTTTCCCTATCTTTCCACCTATTATCATCATCATCATGATCATCACCATGCTGCTGTCTTCTTCTGAAGCTTTGTCGCTTCTGACGATGAGGTTCTATTTCTGGTTGGCTGACTTTGAAACTTGGCAACGTCGTATGAGAAATTGTAGTTTCAGCCTCGATGGGAGCGGAGCCAACTAGACCCACAACGAGTAGCACAGCAATCATGACCTAGAAAAGAAATGTGTAAAACGAGTCAAATTGTTTGTAAGTTCCAAGAATCTTTGGCAAAGTTCAAACTAATTCTCAAGTGCCCTTACTGTATTGTAAATACTGAATTTCAAGAATTTCCTAAATAAGAACTGATTTGAAAAATTAACAGCACACGTTTCCTATTGCCGGGGTTTTAAATTTTTGCTAATTTATTTTCATAGCCTTTTCTCTGCCATTTTCGTGTTCTGTCCGGCTATAAAAAGCACAGATAGTTTGCAGAATTTTTATTCTTATGACATAAGCTTTCGTTCTTGGAGGAGGGTTTTCATTGGAGGAGGATACCATCATAGGTTCCCTTACAACTGAACCCTCGAATAATACAGCCCTATTCAATTCAACCAATTTAACATAACCTTTGTTCAAACCAACCTGCGTTTCACTCAATCATCTTGCAAGTCAGCCCCCACGCAATTCAGACCCAATTTAACTCAACCCCCGTTTAACTCGATCCCCTTTCAACTCAACCCACATGCAACTGAGCCCTCATTCAACTCGACTCCCCTGCAGTTCAACCCTCACTTCGCCCAATCCTATTTCGCTCAACCCAACCTACAGCTCAACCCCCCCTAAAACTGAACTTCCATTTAGCATAAACTCCGTCCAGCTCAAACTCCATTCAACTTAATCCTAATTTGACTTAACCACATTAAGCTTGACCCTCTTTAAATCAATAAAATAATTGGAAAATATAATTCAGTAAGTTTTGTCGGAAGTGGTAAAAGTTGACTCGAATGAATGGTCTTTTACCATAGGTTAGTTCTTATAAGTGTTTTTTTTTTTATGCTGTTTTAATTTAACGGTATTCCTCCTCCCGCCTTCTAAAATTAAAAAAAAATTATTTTTGTCTTAATTTTTATATAAGCAAAGCTGTTCATGCCCAGGACTCGAACAGACCTGAATTCCATGGTTGCCGCAATAGGTGCAACCTAGTACGGAGAAAGCCAAACAGATCCATTCCTGAAAAATTCTTTCAATTTGGAATAAGCTCAGATTAGCCAGATCTCCAGATAGGTAAGCTTGTCGTATTTTCCCTTAATTCGTTAGTTGCAGTACTTTCAGCATAGGCCATTCGATCCAAGATTCAATGTTGTTTTGGAATATTATAATTGCTACCTTCATAATTGCGCCCAGCTCCAGTCCCCCTAATGCCAGGATATAGTCCTAGGCAATGTGTACAAAACTTGGGTGATTTTTTTGGTTGTCTTTTTTTTTTCGCTATTTTTATCATCAACATTGGTTCATAATACCGAATATTACCACCGAAAAAGAAGATAACAAACCCACACAAACTAAATCAGCTAGATTTTGTATATAGCCTACGGCCACATTCAGGCATTGGGGAAGCTGGGACTCAATTACGCGGTGGCGATTGTTACATTCGGAAAGAGCGTTAAATGGTAAATTGAATGGTATGTTTAGCTTTCAGCTAGCAAATTAATTGAGCATTCGATAAATTTGCCGCCAAAACCTTTACCACAAAAACTTTAAAAAGCTTGATTTCCCTTAAAGCTTAAACCCTGTAAAATTATTAAATCATCAGATCACGCCTTAGGTTTAGGGCAATAAAAAATGCGCTGTAGCAACTGAAGCAAGAAGCAAATTTTGAGCTTCTAATGAGTGCTAGATCAAACTTATTCATTGGCTAGGGGTTGAGTTGAGTCAAATTGGTGTTGATTTAAACTGGAGTCGAATTGAATAGGGTTGAGGTGTGTGAGGATTGAGTAAATAGGGGTTGAGTCAAATTGGGTTGAGCATACAGCAATGTAATTTTAAACAAAAAATCGCGAATTTTAAACAATAGACTTAATTTAATTAGATAATGATGCTTTAAAATTTCTTTTTAAAAATAAATGTTAGGATAATTTGAGATGTATCTTCGGGGACAAAATTTACCACAGCATTCTATTTTTTCAAAAACTGAGAGGTTTGACTGAGATGTTTAGGATAGTTCCAACTTTTTGGGCTTTTTGAAACTATATTAGAATTTGTGGACTTATTAAATTTTACAGGACACATTTCGTCAATATTGCTCCGTGTTGTGGGAATTTTACCCCTTTTCGAAATTTCTACACATTTTTCTCGGCTAAATACATATTGAAATGAATAAGAAAATTGTTCAACTGAAAGTAATTGGCAATATTAAAATTAAAACTAACAAGAATTATTCCATATTTAAGGGGGGTATCGCTCCTTTACCCTTTATTCTTTACACTAAGGTTTGACTTCTTTCTCAGTTTTTAGAGAATTAAACAAAAAAGCAATTTTTTTTTTATCTAAAAGTCAGGAGTGACATTAAAACTTAAAATGAACAGAAATATTCCCTATATGAGGGGGGCTACCCCTTCCTTGACCCTTGGTAATTACGTTATAGTCTTGAAGTTCTTTAAAAATATATCTGCTTCATAGTCAATAGTCCTTGTGTTTAAGCAGTCTTTCTTAAGAACTTGTGACGAAAAATCAAAACTATAGCAAATAAAATGCAAGGGTGGAGGAGGGGGCAGTCTCCTATCGAAGGGAATAATTTATGTTCGTTTTAAATTTTAATTCTGCTCATTTCTTTCAGTTAAAACAACTTGTTTTTTATTCAATTCTTTCCGTTGTTCAAATAATGTCAGAAAAACCCCCTCCTCCTATGTAAAATTTCCCTTGGGAAATTTTCCCAGAATGTCCCTCCCCATAGAAAATTCTCCCTGTTGGATATCCCCCCGTAAAAAATACCCCAAACAAAATATCCGTATGTTTCGCATTAACAAATACTACATGCGCAAAATGGGCAAATTGCTTAACTTACAGCCCTTTCTGAATGGACTATGGGTGATCATGCCATCCCCAAAGAACATTTATTGGACATTTCAAGTGTGCTGAATCAAATGGCTATCGAAAATTTTTATCAGATGTCTGTACAAAAAGGGGGAGGGGCTAGTTCCCCTCTAATCATTTTAGTCACTTAAAAAAGGGACTAGAACTTTGGATTTCTAACCAAATGAGCTCTCTTGCGATTTTCTAGACTCACTGGTTCGATACAATCACCCCTGGGGAAAACAAAAGCAAAAAAAAAACGCAGCCTTGAACTTTATTCTGGCAACAAAAAAAAAATGGAAAATTCCACATTTTTGTGCATAGAATCGCTTGAGGCTTTGGGGGTGTTTCCCCCTTCTTCGAAAATCGGACGAACTTTCTCAGGTTCGTAGCTTTAGATGGGTAACACTAAGCTTAATGAACCTTATACATTTGAAACCAGAATAAAAATCTAATTATTTTTGATGCATCTATTGTTATCAATTTTTTTTAGTTTTATAAATCATGTTCAATATTTGTTCATTATTATTTGTTAGCTCACTATTTGTTGGATAATCGGAGCATTACGCAGTAATTTTGCAACAAATAAATACAATATAAACAAAATAACGTATTCTTTTTCAAAATTTCGCTTATTACTACAGTTTATCATACAGTTCGTGGTAACGAACTGTAAGTAAGGAGCGACCCGGCTCAATAGTAACCGAAACTCTGCAAAACGGAATTTTGATACCAAAAGATACATCAAAATAATTAAATTTTAATGCTGATTTCAAATATATAAATTTCATCATTTTAATCCTACCCATCAAAAGTTACGTGCCTGAGAAAATTTGGCTGATTTTCGAAAAAAAGGGGAAAAGACCCCCTAAAAGTTATAGAACCTTAATAAAAATCACACCATCAAATTCAGCGTATCAGAGAACCCTACTGCAGAGGTTTCAAGCTCCTATCTGCAAAACTGTGGAATTTTGTATTTTTTGCCAGAAGAAAGATCACGGATGCGTGTTTTTTTTTCCAGGGATGATCACATCGGCCCAGTGGTCCTAGAATATCGTAGGAGGGCTCATTGGAACGGAAATTAAAAGTTCTAGTGCCCTTTTTAAGTCACCAAAAATATGGAGGGCAACTAGGCCCCCCCCACGCTCATTTTTCCCCAAAGTCACCCGATCAAGATTTTGAGATAGCCATTTTGTTCAGCATGGTCGAAAATATAATAACTATGTCTTTTAGGATGACTTAATCCCCCAAAGTCCCCGGGGGGAGGGCTGAAAGTTATGAACTTTACCCAATATTAACATATAGTACTGGTTATTGGGAAGTATACAGACATTTTCAGAGGGGATTTTTTCTGGTAGTGGGGGTGGGTGGGTCGGGGGTTATGTGGGAGGATCTTTCCATGGAGGAAGTTTTCATGGGGGAAGGGACATGCTATGAAGGGGGCGCCGGATTTCCCAGTATTATTTTAAAAAAAGATCAGAAATTAAAAAAAAAAAACGTTTTCAACTGAAAGTGAGGAGGAACATCGAAACTTAAAACGAACAGAAAATATTACGTATATGATTGGGTTCGCCCCCTAGTCAATACCTCGCTCTTTAAGCCCAACATTTGTTAGTACTTTCATAAGAGCTATTTATTCTAATTAACGGCCTTTGTGATTAAGAGATCATTTTTAAAGAATTGGAACAAAATTCAAACTTTAGCGTAAGGAGCGAGGTATTGACTAGGGGGTGAACCCCTTAATATACGTATTAAAAATATATGAGTATAGAAGTTCGTTACGTAAGTTAATCCGTAAGTTACGTTTATTTATTACTAATAAAAACGTTCGTAAATAAAATTAAACAACTTTAGAGAAAACCATTTAACCAAATAAATGTAAAATTAATATGCATTTTTTTTAATTATTCATGTACGGTGAGCCAAAACCAAAACCTGCATTAATTCAAAACGCTCAAAAATTAAATAAAAAAACAATTTTTTTTTAACTGAAAGTAAGGAGCGACGTTAAAACTTAAAACGAACAGAAATTATTCCGTATATGAAAGGGGCCGTCCCCTCCTCAACGCCTCGCTCTTTACGCTAAAGTTTGACTTTCTCACAAGCTCCTTTAGGCTATATTAAAATACCTGACATAGTTGTGAGAAAGTCAAACCTTAGCGTAAAGAGCGAGGGTGTTGAGGAGGGGACAGCCCCTTTCATATACGGAATAATTTCTGTTCGTTTTATTTTTATGTCGTCTTTTAATGTCGCTCCTTTCAGTTAAAAAAACTTGTTTTTTTTATTTAAATTACCATAAAAGGCTTGAAATCTTACCGTTGAAGCATTCATATTGTTCACACATCGAAACTTTCGGATGTATTGATGGAGAGCGTCTGAGAGTTCGGTGCTTTTATTTAGCTTTTCAAAGATAAGAGTAATAAAATTGACTCTTCAGTAGGTTATTAGAATATTTCCGAAATAATGACGTAATCTGTGACACTTTCCTACGACCCCGAGATTTTATTAAAATATAATTCTTGCTTTGATTTCGTCACCTGTCCCAGCTGCTAATCAGTGATGAATTGACGCAAAACCAGATTACAAGTTTTTCTAATCCGGTTATGCGTCAAGTTGTATTTTGAAAACGGACAGTCATATGAATCTGATTGAATAAGGAGCTGCTTAGAAATTTCTCCTAAAAGAACCGTTATTGGAAATGTTTAAGTCTGAAAAATGAGTTCAGAAAAATATTATTCAAGTTTCTTTCGATGCAAGCATATTCACCTAAATGTTTTCTTTTGGGAGGGAGAGGGAAGGTTGAAGAAATCTTCTTGTAGAAAATTTGGTGGATTTTTTTTCCTTTTTACTTGCTTGAAATTTCATATAATCAGGTTTGGCGTGCTTTCCGGTAGCTCGAAGTTTGACTTTGTAGCAACTGGCAAATACAGCACAGTGAAGGGCAAATTCACTACCCTATTTTGCCATACGATTAACAAATAATATAATTGGCTAATAATGTGCGGCTAATATTATTTTTTATAAAAAATAAAAAAAATGTGCCGATTGAGTCACAAAAACAATCCAACGGGATTAAAGCCCTTTTTGAAATACTGAGTTTGGGACAGTAATCTTACTTAATCTTGTAGAATAGGCATTATGTAATCATGGTCTCTGGCTACAAGCGGTTTTACCCCCCCCCCCCTTATTCTTTCTTGCGCCAACAGGCTGATCATCGGTTTTGCATCAACTTTTATTTTAAAACAGGTACATCGTCCCTAAATCATGATCGCATAAAAAACCCTGTTTTCACTCGGGGTTTGTGGGGATAAATTGAAATTAACATCCATTGGAAACGGGAGAAAAGTGTTTTCTGACACTGAATGAGAAAATCGATTTTTCTTTTCGTCGATTCGACAGGTTAGACGGGCCTAATGACAGGTTAGAAATATGTTGTCCTTTCAACATTCAGCCTTATGTTGTCTAAGAGTAAGAAACTGAAAGATGATTATACTCCTGAAAACTCAGTGAATAATGATTTTAAGGAAACTCCTCTATCAAGGCTAATGCAGTAACTAAAATACAAAATGTGGAGACTAATTCCATACCTCGTATGTGATTTAGAGCTCCCTATAGGAGTTTCTTATAGATTTTAGGAGCGGTTCCATCTGAGTTCCATACTGAAGTGGTTTTACTAATATGATTGTACTGCAAAGACGTTTCCTATCCCAAGGTTGAAAACTTTTTTTTTTTAGTTAATTCATCAAAGCCATCAAAATCATTCATCAACAATCAATAGTATTAGCATAATTGCACAATCAAAAGCAATGTTCAATCGTTACCTAGGGAAAGAGCAGTGTATCTATTTTTACCTATGTTTTTAACCGGCCGTTTCGTATTGATAGGGTTTTTTTTTTTTTTTTTTTTTTTTTTTTTTTTTTACTGGAAATTGAAATAGGGCTCATTAGAGTGTAAATTTTTAGTGCGAATTGAAAAATAGTATCAGTAGGAAAATTTTAGTGACAATTTTAACATCCAGTCGCCCTGCCATGCGCTTTTACGCTACCCAACTCTTCTGTAGCATTACAGGACTTTAGTAAATATTTCGAGATAGTCATCTTGATCAAAATAGTTAAAGGTTGCATAAATATACCTACAGGGCACTGAACCCAACAGTCCCTTGAGGAAGAGTAGTGAACAATACAAATTACTACTACTACTACTAACAACTCACTGCAGCACCAACCTACAAGAGGCCAGCATAGCTATGCACACTCCTACTCCATCCCAGTCTATTCAAAGCCTCCTTCTTTACATCCCCCCCAAGAAGTTCCCATTTCCCTTAAGTCTTTCCTCGTGACATCCTCCCATCCCACTCATGGGTGGCCTTCTTTTCGTTTGCTATAGACGGTTTCTTGACAAAAATGATATTAAGTAGTCTGTAATCTTTCATCCGCAGATCGTGTCCTAGCCATATCAACCTTTTTCTCATTATAGCCCTAACAAGCAGGATTGACCCACATTTTTTGTACAGCTTACTGTTTGAGACACGGTCAATCAGTTGGGTAACCAAAACAGCCCATAGACAATTTCTCTGGAAAACATCTAGCAAATCCTACTCCATTTTTCGGAGCACCCAAGCCTCAGAGCTGACCACTATTGTACTTGACCACTGTCACCACTGTAGCTTCCAATATTCTAATCTTCTTGGTGCGCAGACTTATCTTCCTATTCTTCCATACTTTTTTCTATGGCGAAAAAACACCCTGGGCCTTGGCTATTCTGCTTTTAACATCTTTAATTTACCCACTGTCTATACTAATAATACTTCCTAGGTGAGTGAAGCTCTTCACTTGATCGATCTTCTCGCTACACAACACCACCTCTTCACATTCACTTATTCCTAGTCTTGGCGACTTAGTCTTTTCAACATTAATAGTCAAAGCTATTCTTGTACCCTGAACTCGCAAAACCTCTAACAATTCCTTTATTTTGCTATCATTTTCATCTAGGATGTTTAATTTATTAGCCTACTCTACGTCCACGAGAGTTTAATCTAAGTTCCCAAATATTTATATATTTGTTTTATAACGGGTAAAAGGAGGCTCGTTTGATAGTGTGTGTTAATTCATTAAAAAAAAAAAACTTTCCGAAAAAGAAAAGTAAAGGCCATTTTAAACTTAAGATCAGCAGATAGAAATACTTGTTAAAATTCAAACTCAAAACGACCAGAAATTAAATAAACAATCATAGCAAAAGAACATACAGCAAGTAATAATATAAATGAATAAATAAATCTTAAAGCGAATAATGCTTAAATTAAATATGCAAATCAAGCTTAAAACAAACAAAGAATATTTTGCTATTGAAGTATCAATGAAACTCAAAACGAGCAGAAATTGAATAAATAATCAATGCAAACAAACACACAATAGATACTAATGTAAATGAATAAATAAATCTTAAAACGAGTGAATCTTAAATTGAGCATGCAAATCAAGCTTGAAACGAACAAAAATCACAACAAATAAGAGTTTGGGTATCGCCTCCTTCTCTCACTGAAAAGTCTAAAACCTACTGCGTCATTGGCGCTTTATTGCATACGAATTTTGTTACAAATATTTTCTTTTGTACTTAGTATTGAAAATAAACATCAAAATTACAGTAAAATTTTGAACTGATGAGCGTTCAGCAATTATTATTCAGCAATTATCATTATACATCAAATATTAATTTTAATCTATTAGTTCTTTAAAAAATTGTTCAAGACGAATGTAGTTTCACTACAAACACAAGTTTGGATACTGCCCCCTTCCTTAACTGTAGAAACTTAAAGCCCACTGCGTCATTGGCGCTTCACTGAAAACAAATTATATTACAAATATTTTATTTTCCAGTTCTTACAGCATTGGGAATGAAAATAAATTGCAGTGAAATAAAATCTTGAACTGATCAATTTTTCAACAATTAATATCATTATATATCAAATATTCAATTTGATTTTGTTTATACTTTCCAAAACTGTTCAAGACACATATAGTTTTCAGTAAAGCGCCAATGACGCAGTAGGTTTTAGACTTTTACAGTGAGAGAAGGAGACGATACCCAAACTCTTGTTTGCAGTGATTTTTGTTCGTACCAAGCTTGATTTGCATATTCAATATAAGTTTCACTCGTTTTAAGGTTTAATTATTCATTTACATTAGTATATATGTGTATGTTTGTTTGTATTGATTGTTTATTTAATTTCTGTTCGTTTTGGGTTTCATTGATAATTCAATAGCAAAGTATTTTCTTTTTCGTTTTAAGCTTTATTTGCATATTCAACTTAAGCATTACTCGCTTTGAGATTTATTTATTCATTTATATTATTACTTGCTGTATGTTTTTTGCTATGATTGTTTATTTAGTTTCTGTTCGTTTTGGGTTTCATTTATTCTTTAATAGTAATTTCTGGTCGTGTTGAGTTTGAATTTTAACAGGTATTTGTATCTGATGATCTTAAATTTAAAATGACCTTTACTTTTCTTTGAAAAACATCTTTTTTGGAAATTTGTTTTTCAATTAATTTTTGTCCGTTTTTGATTGCAAAAAGTTTCAAGCTTTTAAAAATTCCTTACTTCAAAATCAAACTTTTTTTTTAAGTCGAATATTCATCAAAGTATCATAACTAGTATCAAAGTAACAATATCAAAGTAAAAGAATGGGTTTGTGTCAACCTTGGAGTTTTATTATCTGATGTTTGAAACAAAATGGCAATCTCAAAATTTTTATCGGTTGGGTTTGGGGAAAAGGGCGTAAGGGGGGGGGGAGGGGGCTAATTGCCATTAGATCTCTTTTGACTCTTTAAAAGTGAACTAGAACTTTGCATTTTCTGAGCCTTCTCTGAAGTTTATACGAGCATCCCTTCTGTAAGAGCCATATACTTCCTACCTTACAACGCCTATCTCCAGGCCCTGGGGATTGTCGACCCCAGAGTTTTAATATCTGATTTGAACTATTTTTAACATAGTGGTCACCTCAAAATTTTTATCGGATGGTTTCCCGTAAGAAAAAGGCAAGGGGGGAGGCGCTAGTTGCCCTCCGATATCTTTTGACTCTTAGAAAGTGAACTAGAACTTTTTAGTTGTGTCGACACCATAGTTTTTTTTTTTTTTTATCTGACCTTTGAACAATTTTAAAAAATGGCTATCTTGAAATTTGTGTCGGATGGCTTTGGGGGAAAAGGACGTGAGGTGGGGCTAGTTGCCCTCCGATCTCTTTTGACTCTAAAAATTGAACTAGAACTTTCAATTTCCATTCAAATGAGCCCTCTCTGAAGTTTTTGAGAGCATCCCTTCCATTATGCTCCCATGGTTTAACTTGCAACGCCTGCCCCCGGGCCCTGAGGATTGTGGTGACACCAGAGTTTTTGTTATCTGACCTTTGAACAAAATTGGCTATCTGAAAATTTTTATCGGATACATTGGGTAAAAAGGGGGCCTGGGGGATAGTTGCCCTCTCACCTCTTTTGACTCTCAAAACTGAACTACACCTTTTCAATTTCCAATCAAATGAGCCCTCTCTAAAACTTATACGAGCATCCCATCCATAACAGTTATATATGCCCCCCGGGCATAGCTTAGAACGCCTACCCCGGGTCCTGAAGGATTGTGTTGATCCCGGAGTTTTTGTCGTATGATCTTTGAACCATTTTGAAATCATGGCTCTCTCAAAGTTTTTATCGGATGGGTTTGAGGAAAATAGGGCGTGGAGGGAGGGGGGAGCTAGTTGCCCTTTGATCTCTTTTCACTCTTCAAAGTGAACGAAAACTTGCAATTTCCAATCAAATGAGCCCTATCCGAAGTTTATGCGAGCATCCCTTCCATAAGAACCATATATGCCCCCAGATCATTACTTACAGCTTCTGCCTCCGGGCCCTGGGGTTTGCGTCGATGCAGGAGTTTTCTTAATTGACCTTCGTACTATTTTTAACGGAATGTCTTATCTATTTGAGATAGACGGAATGTCTATCTCAAAAGTCTTATCGGATGGGTTTGGGGAGAAAAGTGTGGTGAGGGGGTAAGTTGCCCTCTTATATCTTTTGACTCTTTAAAAGTGAACTAGAACTTTCAATTTCCAACCAAATGAGCCCTCTCTGAATTTTATAAGAGCATCCCTTTCATAAGAACCTTATAAGCCCCCAGGACAGCACTTGCAACGCCTACCCCCCCCCCCCCGGACTTGGGGGAGGGGGTTTGTGTCGACACCAGAGTTTTTGATATCAAGTTTTTGAACTATTTTTTAAAATATGGCTATTTCAAAATTTGTAGCGGATGTTTTGGGGAAAAAAGGGCGTGGAGTGGCTAGTTGCCCTCCGATCTCTCGACTTTTGAAAATTGAATTGGAACTTTCAATTTCCAATCAAATGAGCCCTCTATGAAGTTTATACGAGCATCCCTTTCATAAGAGCTATACTTGCCCTCAGGGCATAACTTAGAACGCCTGCCCTCGGGCCCTGGGTGTTGTATTGACACCGGAGTTTTTCTTATCCGACTTTTGAACCATTTTTAACAAAATGGCTATCTCAAAATTTTATTAGGATGGGTCTGGAAAAAAAATATTGGGTGGGGCTAGTTGCCCTTGGATCTCTTTTAACTCTTAAAAAGTGAACTCTAACTTTCTATTTCCAACCAAATACGCCCTCTCCAAAGTTTATACGAGCATCCCTTTCATAAGAACCATATATGCCCAAAGGGCATAACTTACAACACATGCTCCCGGGTCCTGGGGGGTTGTGTCGACACTTGAGATTTGTTATCTGACTTTTGAACTATTTTTCACAAAATGGCAATCTCAAAATTTTTATCGATGCATTTGGGGAAAAGAAGAAGTGGGGGGGGGCTAGTTGCCCTCCAATTTCTTTTGACTCTCAAAACTGAACTAGAACTTTCAATTTTCGGTCAAATGAGCCCTCTCTGAAGTTTTTTGAGAGGATCCCTTCCATAGGAACCATATATTCCCCCAGGACATAACTTACAACGCTAGCCCTCGATCCCTGGGAGGATTGTGTCGAACCCAAAGTTTTTTTATATGATCTTTGAACTATTTAAAAAATATGGCTATCTCAAAGTTCGTATCGGATGGGTTTGAGGAAAACGGGCGTGGAGGGGGGAGGCTAGTTGCTTTCCGATCTCTTTTGACTCTTAAAAAGTGAACTAGACCTTTCAATTTCCAATCAAATGAGCCGTCTTTTAAGTTTTATACAAACATCACTTCCATAAGAACCATATATGCCCCAGAGCATAACTTACAACACCTGCCCCCGGGCCCTGGGGGGTTGTGTCGAAACCAGAATTTTTGCTGTATGATCCTTGAACTATTTTTAACACAAAAGCTATCTCAAAATTTTACCGGATGCATTTGGAAAACAAAGGGCGTGGGGGAGCTGGTTACCTCCAATCTCTTTTGACTCTTAAAAAGTGAACTACAACTTCCAATTTCCAATCATATCAGCCCTCTCTGAAGTATATACGAACATTCCCTCCATAAGAGCCATATATGCCCCCAGGGCATTACTTACACAAGCCGGAAGGGGCCCCCAGAGCCCCTTCCCGGGCCCTGAGGGGTTGTGTCGATACCGGAGTTTTTGTTATATAATCTTTGAACTATTTTTAACAAAATGGCTATCTCAAAATTCTTATCGGCTGCATTTGGGGAAAAAAGGGCATGGGGCTACTTGCCCTCCGATCTCTTTTGACTTGTAAAAAGTGAACAACATGGCAATTAACAAAATGGCTATTTAAAATTTTTATCGGATACATTTGGGAAAAAAGAGGCAGGGGGAGGGCTGGTTACCCTCCGATCTCTTTTGACTTTTAAAAAGTGAACTAGAACTTTCAATTTCCATCAAATGAGCCCTCTCTGAAGTTTATACGAGCAATCCTTCCATAAGAACCATATATGCCACCATGGCATAACTTACAACGCCTGCCCTTTGGCCCCGGGGGTAGTGTTGACACCGGGATTTATTGTTATATAATCTTTGAACTATTTTTAACAAAATGGCTATCTCAAAATTTTTATCGGATGCATTTGGGAAAAAGGGCGTGGAGAAGGGGGGGGGGGGGGCTAGTTACCCTCCGATCACTTTTGACTCTTAAAAAGGGCACTAGGACTCTTGATTTCAAATCTAAGGAGCCCCTTCCGAAGTTTATACGACGACCGCTTCCATATAAAGAGCCTCTGGAAAAAAAAAAATAATAAATAATAAAACATTGGGCCGTATGGCTTTTACTATAGGCAACGCTATAGCATTGCCTCTGATTGGCTTGAAATTTTTCAAGGATCATTTCTTGGGGTCATAAAATCAATTTTTCTGTGGGAGGGAGGTTAAGGCGCTAGGAAATTAGTAATTTTTCTTTTATCTCTTATCAGTTTGAAACTTATAGCTGTAATTCCTTGGACAAAAAAGAACCTAATATACATAAAAATTCTTTTGGGACAGACCCCTTCTCCACAACACTGTCGTCCCGAACCAGACGAAACATTTTTTCCCGGTTGGCTAAGCTTGACTAAGGGACACTTAATGCAGAAGGAAAAATAGAAAAAGAAACATTAATTCCCACCAAAACGTGGTTCTACGGTGGTTCGGCCATTTGGTCCGCATGCCAGCAGAAACACCCGCCAGCACTCTCTTCAATTTTGATCCTCCTGCGCATGGCTGGAAGCGCCCCCGTGGAAGGCCCCAGTTCAGATGGAGGGACGGCCTCACCCAGTACCTCTCAATGATCGGCACTGATATACAAGAAGCAGTCACGCTTGCACAAGACCGTTCCGAATGGAGGCGAAGAGTCGCGTGTCTCTCTACGCTGGACCACCAGCAGGAGCATTAAGTCAAAGTAAGTCAAAAAACGGGCCAAGACAATGGGCAAGACACTTTTTAAAAACAAAATTCTACGCTTAATTCATGTGGGATAGGTGGTCAGAGAAACTTGGAAGTGGGCTAATTCAATTGAAGTCGAAAACTCTTGTGTGCTTTTTAAGGGTCTAAAATAACTGGAGGGGAAATAGCCTCCCTTGTGTGATATTTTCGGCTACCCGTCCACCCTTTAATCCCTTGATATCGAATGAAAAAATTTAAGATCGTTCTTTTGTTCAGAAACGTCTGAAGTCTAAAAATTATGCCTCCGAAGTCAACAGCACCTCCAGAGCACCAATGGCAACAGCCCTAAGTTATGTAAATTATATGTAAGTTATGTAAGTTATGAAATTGAGCACCACTGCCATGTTTAGTCTTGATTTTCAAGTCAGCTGTAAGCTCTAAGGGATCACTCGCAAGGCCACATTCCCTGCGTTGGCCATGGGCATACTTTGGAAACGATACGTGTGTCTGAGTTAATCAAAAGACATTATGTGTGCCCGAGTTTTCAAATTATCTGCAGGATTCGGGGAAGGAATTTGAGGATCAAGTTGAAATTTTCATGGAGTTTTCGTGGGTGGCAATTGGATTTCAAATTTTTACTTAGTAGGACGGGGGAGAAGAGAAAGGTATAACGCTTGGTCTCTAGTGCTTTTAAAATTTTTGGTAATATGAGCTCCTGATGGACCAGAGCCTATTCTCGGAGAAATAGTGATGTGAACCAAAAGACACCACTTTTCCCAAGGTAAAAAATGTACCAAGAGCTCAAATTTATCCTGGGGAAGGAGCAGACGTAAGTCAAAAGAAATTATGTTTATATGTTATACAATTCGCATTTCTGTAACATCCTGGAAACTGACAGTGTTGGGGAGTGTTGGGCAAGCGGACTCATATTTTATGTTTGCAGGTAGAGGATGAGGCGGGGGACAAAGATTTTATGTTTCTGGTCTTCATAAAAAAAAATTAAAAAAAAAACTTCATAAAAAAATTAATGATTTAAAATCTCCCTTTTATGGCCATTCTAATATATAAAATTCATTTAGTTTAGACCACACACAATATTACGACCCTGAGAAAATCTGCGTAATTTAATACAAGAAGAAGGAGAAAGAGCCATTTAAAGGGGTGAGATAATGATTAGATTTGTAGCATCATGTTTACCTCTTCAAAGAACCTTTTTATAATTTCTTGTGTGCAAAAAGACGAAATTTGGTACTTATCTAAGAAAATTGATAAAGAATATGTGTGTTGAGTGTTGATTTTGGATTTTTTGTCCAGCAGCGATTATATCAAGGTAGTAGCCAAAGGATATCGGAAGAGGTGTTACTCAAAGAGAAAATAAAGGTTATAGTACCCTTTACAGTAACAAAAGAGATCTCACCGCCAGATGAATCTAATTTCTGCCATCTTGTGATGTGAATCAAAAATGTTTCCCCAAAGAGATCCAAAATGCCATTGAGCGAAAATTCTGAATTAACAAAGCGGTTTAGAACTGTAGAAAAGCTATAACAAATTTCTCTCAGTTTCAAAAGTCATACTGCCACACGGGGCTACATTTGTGTTTGAACATATACAGTCCATGCAAAATAAAGGACTTAATGTAGAACGTCTAGAGAGTATTACTAACTGTTATACATCACTTTAATCTCGCACACCAGTTCCTGGTGCACGTTACTGAGCATCAGTACTGCAAACCCTTCAAAAATAAATTTGTAGGGCCAACTTTTCAGGGTTTTTTCGAGAGGCCCCGTCAATGCAGAGAGGGGACTTAACCACTAACGTCTCTCATTTGGAATAATGTATTTGGCCTAAGCTTTTAATATGGATGCTAATGAAGAACGACGGCCCTATTATTACAGAAATACTTTTAGTTTGTTAACTTTGCTATCAGGTATCTTGTGGCACAGTTAGAAGTGCGAGGATAAGTACAGATGTAGAATGGATTGGAGGGAAGGGAAAGGGTCACCGATTTTAAATAGTTTCTCTTTTCCTGTAGAGCTATGTTTTTCTTAGCGCTACAAAATGTTTCTGTTTCCTATATTCTTTGACTTCTTGAAGGTGTGAGCGGTGGGGGTCCCTAAGGATCCTTTTAAAAGTCCCAACATGTGAAATCTCTGTACTGAAGGAGGTAGGGAATTCCAGACTTGTTGATAAACAATGAGAGGATTGAAATCTGATCGCATAGTAGGGGTATTAGGAATGCAGATATTAAATGAAGAACGAAGGCTATATGGAACTGAATCAGAAATAAACACAGGAGTTTTGTGAAGAGGTTTTGGAAGATTGCCATGAAGCAAATGAAAGACAAAAGAAGCACAAGAAAGAATGCGGTGTTGGTGAGGAACGGTTGGTGACCATAACCAGACGCCGTGCTTTATTATACATGACAGAAAGTGACCGCAGTGCAGAAGGAAAAGTAGAATGCGAAACATATGAATGGACAAGGTAAAAAAAAGAATAGATCCAATATAGAATAGATCAGAATAGATCTAGGGAATGTGTTTCCAAATTTTCGAATGATACCCAAACTCCGTGAGGCCTTAACCCTAATCATGGCTACATGGTTTCTAATTGAAACCATGTAGCATGGTTTCCGTCTGCCCAAGGGTCCCAAGATCCCAAGTGGTGTCATCAGCAAAAGCAACGACAATATCTTCATTAGAAGTAGTGTTAGAACAGGAACGAACATCAAGATGACAGAGCTTGCAGCAGGCCCCAGGCCTGGTGTTTTAACTGCCAAAATCAGATCATTAACATAAATCAGAAATAAAACTGGGCCAAGAACAGATCCTTGAGGGATGCCATAATCTACTTCACAGGGGATCCAAAAAAGCGGATAAATTGAAATAAGCCTATCAGAAAGATATGATTCAAACCAATAAAAAACTTGATCTTATACCAACATGCGATGGTTTCCAAAGAAGAATCCGATGAGTCAATGAATCAAAAGCTTTATGAACATCTAAAAAATAAAGCTGCCGGTATATGACCAGAATATATTGCTGAATTAATAAAATTCAAGAGAGCTGTGCATGCTTGCTCTGTAGAGTGATTCGCTCGGAATCCAAACTGGAAATCATGCAAAAATTCTTTTGCATCCAGAAAACTAAGAAGCCTAGATGGCATAGCCTTCTCAAAAATTTTGTTGAAAACAGATAGGAGAAAAATTGGCCTATAATTAGCAGGTTCATTCCGAAAACCACCTTTATACAGCACTTTAACCTTAGCTCGCTTGAGAGATTCAGGGAAAATTCCTATCTCGAAAGACAGAATGACAAGCTTAGCCAATGATGACAGAATAGCTAGCAAAATGGCACGGATAACCCTTGTAAGAATTATGTCTGGCCCTGAAGACGATGATCTTTAAGAGTATTCACGATGCGAGCTACCTCAAACTCACAAACAGAGTTCAAGACGATTAAACATGACGGTCCAAGATCTTAACGAGAAGAAATCTTAACGAAATCTCTGAAATCTTAACGAGAAGTTGCAGAGAAAGCAGTTGTATTTGCTATATTAGCAAAATAAGAGGTAAGCTCTAGCTGAGCATCTTCTTCTCCTTGGATGGTTTTACCATTTACTATCAGCGTTGTTGGAACTGAAGACAGAGGGGGAGTAGGTCTAAGAACCAAATTAATTAAATACCATGTCTTCCTAACATCCTTTCGACATTCAGAAAATTTTTTATGATAATACTGAGACTTAGCGTTCCGACACAGAGAATTAAATATACTCCTATAGGCCTTGATTCGTTGATGATGAGCTACAGATGATGAAGCCTGGTAAAGTTTCCACAAATAGTTTTTTTCCTTTTCCAGCTTTTATGGACACCTGGAGTCATCTATGGATTCAGCGGTGCTATCCTTTTCGAAGTATGGGGTGCTGGACCCTGGTGGCAAACGTCTAGAATACTTTCTTCCACTAAATCATAAAAGATATCAATAGAACAATTAAAATCCAAATCAGATACCAAACTATCCCATGGCTGATCAGTCAGACGGGAATTGAGTAGACTCAGCTCAATATAACCAAAGAGGAAAAATGGGAGATTAGATGGTGATAGTATACGCTGTGCTTTATCAACGCTCTTATATCGGGAAATAGCGGGAAAATGATCAGAAATATCATAGTCAGGGCGCCAGAAGTAAAAAATGTGACATATACCCCGACGGAAAAAGGTATGGATGAAAATGGGAATACCCCCCCCCCTAAATCGACCTTGCTGATTCGAAAAATAACAAGGGCACATTCTTACGAGGCGGCAAACACCACGAAACTTAGGATTTCACAACTTGTGTATGGCTCCTCAGTGGACATTGTTGTTCCAGTGAGTTGGATGTGCCTTTTTTCGCAGAAACCCGAGTACCAACGACTAAGGCAGAAGTATCCAAGATGCCGGAGGCCAAGGAATGTCTTTTCAACCGCAAAACACTAACTTTTTTTATTTACTGTAACGCTAAATCTCAGACAAAAAGCTAGCGAAGCTCTAAACAGATGTCATCGCAAACAAAACTTTATTAACCAAAGTATTACGAATTACTTGAAACAGAAATCCGAATAAATGATGACGTGAAAAACCCATCGAATTACTAAAGAAGCCCACTACCCATCGTCCCTTCAAATCAACAACTCCCATGCAGAATAACTATTCCTTGTCAGAACTAAACTCCCCTTCACATTTTCCACAAGAGAAGCACAAAATATCGCAGCCCCTAGCTGCACAGGGGCATTTTTGTCCACAGTTTTTACACTTGCAGTACGGTAAAACTTTCTGAATGGTAGATGGCCAGGCTGCAAGAGTCGATTTCTTGGGTAAAACTTTTCCGTCTTTTAACTCCCACCCAAAATCTAAGGGAGAAAAGTAGATGGGACTAGGCACAAGCGCCTGTAGCATCACAGACCATTGAAAAATGCATCTTTTGACGTGGAACTTGAACGAGTCGTCTGTTGGAGGGTAGGCTCTTCATTGTCTTACGACGCAGAAACAAGTGAACCCGCAGATCGGTTAAACAGTCAAAGTTTTTGTTTTTTCCATACGACGCGATCAAAATGTCCCGACTCAACTTCACAATTTCATCCTCGAGTTCAATGGCCTCTTGTATGTCTCTTGAAACCTGGTCAGTCACAGCCGAAATTTGGATTAACCAGGGCATTGCTGCTTTCATTATCGTTTTCTTGCCTTTTGAATAGATGTAGCTCACTGTATCACAGCCAGTGAAACAATACAAAAACGCCACAGAGTTCACCAAAGACGGAGGGAGTCCATTTGCCAGCTCCGTGACAGAAACAGCTTTGTCCTTGAAGCAAACCCAGATGTTTGGTGTTGCACTGGTTCGTGCCTCAATTTTAGAAAAAGACTGAAGGAACACGGCGACGATATCGGTGTCATTGGCTTCGATAATCGCGTCTGAACATCCAGTTTTAACACAGAACGCTGCGTGAATGACAACACGAGTGCCTGCTTCCTCGTGAGTGCAGCTCAAATCAGCCGTAAAACTGCTGCCTCCGTCAGCACTACTCTCTGGTTTAAGTTCCACAACTTTGGTCCTGTCAGGAACCCTCCGTATAGGTAAACAGGGAAAGGTAACGTTTTCCTATCAATCTCAGACCAGACCTCAAACACGCACTCTATCAGTTTCGCTTTGCTTTTTGAATCCAGCAGGATCGAGTCCCAGCAGTCAAGAACCATATGTCGACGAACGGAAAAAGTTTTGCCGGGACGACTTCCCCGCCGTTCGTGGCAGCCAATACTGTCTTTTAGAGAGACAACTTCGCCGCCCACTAAATCCTGGAGCATGCCATCATAGCTACCAGCTACAATATGTTGCTGGGTTGTATCTTTCGGGTGTTTTTTTTTATAAGACTCTCCAACGTTCTTTTAGCGAAGTCCGTCAAGATTACGTCTTTTCGAGGGGGGTTGACTTCTGATCATTGGCATAAAAACAAACTACGACCCTCAGACTTCTCGCGTCCCGGGAACTTGGACACTCTGCTGGCCACTTCTCGATGGCAAGAGAGATTTTTAGGAACTCCATCATAGCACATTTGCTGCCGGTTCTTAACACGGTGTTGCCACTGGCTGTAATTTCAAACAGAGCAGGGGGATATGGTAGCAGCTCGTGGCCTAGTATTCTCATTAGTATATCAGTACATGGACCCTGGTCCGAATCAACAGCGATCATGATCCGTTTAACAATATCCAATTCTGTGTTTGCGTACACGGCACTTCCGAATGACACTTCCGAAGATTTAAAAATAAGATTCTGTACCTTAGTAAGCCTGGGTAGGCTTAGTAGGCATAAGAACTGCGATGAACTTAGTAACCAAAAGAACAGTCCGCTTCCTGTAGCCTATGCTAGGCTACACAACACTGGCTATACAGACTTGCAAATACACGTAAAAGGGAGTAACTTACAATGACTGTCACTTCACACAAAACCATTGGATTAACAATCTGCCAAAAATTTCAGGTTTCCATACAAAGTGTTGTTATAGCATTACCAATCTGTATTAATTCTTCTGTTTCTTCTTTGTAACGCGAAAAAAAAAGACGAAAAGTTGTAGCGACGCTTGGGATTTTTGCGGTTTCAACTCATAGCACATCGATAGATGTCAATTTCCGGAAACCTTTCAGTTAAATTTAGGTATCTCTGGTTTGCCGACTCATACGAAAGTGCCCCTTACATATTCGGCTTTGGCGTTTTTCCCGCCATTAACCCGTACCGCAGCCATTTAAACATTTGCCTCTCAATTACTTGGACTATCTGTCTTGGCTTGTCTCTTTCTACAATTAGCAATGTCTTGATGCAACCTACTGCAAAATACTTGCTAACCTGTTGACCTTGATTGTATTGCCACTGAAAGAATACCAGCTATTTTAGGAATATTTCAGTAATTGCCGAAATGTTTCTGCCAATAAACGGAATAAATGTTGTTTCATGAATTCAAGGAATAAAAATAATAATTATGTATTTGTACAAAAGCCAGCAAGGGCAAACAAGGAAAAAACGAAAAAAAAAATTGACAGCGCCTATTATTAAACACATAAATAGATAAATACAACCAATATTAACCTCAGAAAAAGAACTTAATAGTTCAGTCCTGGTCTCAGGAATTTCCATGATTTTTGAATTTACAAAAACTCTTCCACTCATTATTATTATCAAATTGTTTTTACGAAATTTTCTCTAAGAAATTCTTACCTTACTTCAACCATTTCATTGCATTCCCCACAAAACACAAAAGTTTTCCTCAATACCCTCAGACGTTGGACAAAAGTAAGAACCGTTGTGTTGCCTTGCGTTACTCATATACAGTAACGGTTTTCGGCCTCAAAATTGGAGGGGGGATTTTTTACTATAGGAGTGTAAAAGTAAATTTTATGTAAGAAAACAGGGGGCAACTGCCCTCCCTCCCAGGCTTAGAACTGGCACTGCTCATATACGTCCCTCTCAAAGCTAGGTCAAGATAAGATATCATTAATTCAAAAATGTCAAAATGATATTTATTTTGCTTTGAAAAAGGGGCCAAAACATTTCATTGGAAATCTGATGTATTATTTACGAAGTAAACTAATAAAGGACTTGTCTGAAAATAAAAAATTATCATGCTCTTATTTTTCTCTTGCGCAGCCACGACCAGTTCAGTAAGACATACCTCGAATATTAAATTGACTGAGGGGGGGGAGGGTATTTCAAAAGGGATCCTCTCTGCAGGGATTGATACCAGTTTGGAATAGCAAGTGTGACTAACCTCAGGATCAAGTGATAAAAAATAAACAAAAGTACAGTCAATTAGGCTTGGAGTATAATCGATATCAACTATGTTAAGAGCACTTCCAGCAACTCCCGAAATATGTAGGTCAATAGACTGAGTAGATGTTATATCATATTGAATAAAAAAACAAGTTTTTTCAACTGAAATTATGGGCCAAATTAGAAACTTAAAACGAACAGAAATTATTACGTATATGAGGGGGTTCATCCCCTAGTCAATACCTCGTTCTTTACGCTAAAGTTCGAATTTTGTTCGAATCAAAAATCAATGAATCACAAAGGCCGTTAATTAGAATAGATAGCTCTTTTGAAAGCACTAAAAAAAAACTTTAGCGTAAAGAGCGAGGTATTGACTAGGGGGCGAACCCCCTCATATCCGTAATAATTTTGTTCGTTTTAAGTTTTAATGTTGCTCCTTACTTTCAGTTGAAAAACTTGTTTTTTTATTTAATTTCTAATTGTTTTTTAAATAATGCTGGAAATACGGCGCTTCTTCAGAGAAATGACCCTTCCTCCAACGAAAAATCCTCCATGGAAAGATCCTCCCACGTAAGCCCTTCCTTTGAGCTTTCCCCCACCAGAAAAAATCCCTCCTGAAAACGTATGTATACTTCCCAATAACCAATACTATACGTAAACAATGGGCAACGTTCATAACTGGCAGCCCTTCCCCCGGGAACTGTGGGGGACTAAGTCATCCTCAAAGACATATTTATTAGATTTTCAACTATGCTGAACAAACAGGCTATCTCAAAATTTTGATTGAGTGACTTTGGGAAAAAAATGAGCGTGGAGGAGGCCAAGTTGCTCCTCTTTTATGGTCACTTAAAAAGAGCAGTAGAACTTCTAATTTCAGTTCGAATGAGCCCTCTTGCGTTATTCTAGGACTAGTGGATCGATACGGTCACCCCTGGAAAAAAAAGAAAAAAAAAAAGAAAAAAAACACACACAAACATATCTACAGTACAGTAGGGTTTAAATCTGAAGACAAATCTTGAATTACCTACAGTAGGGTTTTCTGCTACGCTGAATCTGATGGTTTAATTTTTATTAAGATTCTATTACTTTTAGGGGGTGTTTCCCCCTTTTTTTCAAAAATAAGGCAAATATTTCAGGCTCGTAACTTTTGATGGGTTAGACTAAATTTGATGAAATTTATATAGTTGAGAAATCAGCATAAAAAGGCGATTCTTTTGATGTATCTACTGGTATCATCTCTTTCGATCTATATCTTTGGTATCAAAGTTCCGTTTTTAGAGTTTCGGTTACTATTGAGCCGGGTCGCTCCTTACTTACAGTTCGTTACCACAAACTGTTTGATATTAGAAAAATAATAATGACTTTAAGCTTGAACAAGGAATCAATAATTCGAAAATGGTAAAAATAAATTTCTCCTCGTTAATGCTGAGCCGTACAAATATCCAAACAAGTCTGATGTTTTATTTATAAGGGAAGTTAAAAAAAAAGGGCTTGTCTTTCATAGATTCACTAAAACGACTCTTACCTAACTAAAAAAAACTATCATGTTCATTTTGTTTACATTCTTCTGCGCAGTCCAGTTGAGTAAAGATTACCTTGAATACGTTTATACATTTTAAAAATTCAGCACGTCAAAAAAATCATTACAAACCACTTGCAATCTTTACAAGGCCCGGTTACTTCAAAGTACCAAGGACATCAAACACGAAATTTGATTGTTTGAAATTGCTAAATGGAAACTTACTCAGCAATGTATATATATATATATATATATATATATATATATATATATATATATATATATATATATATATATATATATATATATATATATATATATATATATATATATATATATATATATATATATATATATATATATATATATATATATATATATATATATATATATACTATATATATATATATATATACACATATATATATATATATATATATATATATATATATATATATATATATATATATATATATATATATATATATATATATATATATATATAAGTATATATATATATATTATATATATATATATATATATATAATATATATATATATATATATATATATATATATATATATATATATATATATATATATATATATATATATTATATATATATATATATATATATATATATATATATATATATATATATATATCTTATATATATATATATATATCTTAGAAAAGTAGGAAACTTAGGAATTAAGTTGTTATTTAACATAACTCCAGATGCAGATACGCAGTTGGAGGAAAAAGGCGCGCCAAATTAAAAAAATAAATAAATACGTGTGAAAATTACGTATTTAGAAACCTATGGTACCAAGTAGCTTAAGGTGGTATATTTCTTCTTTGAAGATGCAGTTTTTTCTTAAAAAACAATAAATAGTTAATGTTTAAATTTTTACAGAAGAAGCGAGTTGACAAATTTAACTAACTTTATTTGCTTATTTATTGTCACGGTTTAACGTGGTAATATCGACGAAAAAGTAGCTCTAATCTTTGTCATGAAACAAACAAAAAGAATATCTTAGGAACATTCAGACTTGGATCACAGTTAAGACTTAATGTAGTAAGAGCACCTTAGCCTCTGAAACATGAAGGTCTGGTAGATGGCCTACCATATATGGTGGACCATCTATGGTAGACTGTAGATAGATGGTAGACCACCTATATTAGATGGCCTACCATAAATTTGCGACATAATTGACTTTGACCTTGATAAGTATTTATTAAAAATACTAAATATTAAAATAAATTTGTTCATATTAATATTGAGCCCTAAAAATATCAAAGCAAGTCTTAAGTTTTATTTATGAGGAAGTTAAAAAGGGCTTGGCTTTTATAGATTCACTAAAACGACTCTTACCTAACTAAAAAAAAACTATCATGTTCATTGTTTACATTCTTCTGCGCAGTCCAGTTGAGTAAAGATTACCTTGAATACGTTTATACATTTTAAAAAATTCAGCACATCAAAAAAATCATTACAAACCACTTGCAATCTTTACAAGCCCGGTTACTTCAAAGTACCAAGGACATCAAAAACGAAATTGATTGTTTGAAATTTTTAAATGGAAACTTACTCAGCAATGTATATATATATATATATATATATATATATATATATATATATATATATATATATATATATATATATATATATATATATATATATATATATATATATATATATATATATATATATATATATATATATATGTATATGTATATATATATATATATATATATATATATATATACGAGGCATGTTTTTTAAGTAAGCACCATTTTGGAATTAAAAAAAAGACGTGCAAAGATACCGCAATAATTTTATTTTTACATGAAAGCTTGTACCTTAATCTACTTTTCTACATAATTTCCGTGAATATTGAGGCACTTGTCATAACGTGGCACCAGTTTTGAATACCCTCCTCATAAAATTCTGCCGCCTGACTTGTTAACCACTGTATCACAACTGTTTTGACTTCGTTATCGTCTTGAAGACGCTGACCATCCAGGTGTTTCTTCAAGTGCAGGAGAATATTGAGGAAACCAGTCGCATATTGATAAAATTGTAAAGCGTCTGTTTTCTCTTACCTTTTCTTCCACTTTCTGCACCAAATCTTCATTAAAGAGACTCTTCATTAAAGACCGAAGGACGTCCACTCCGTTCTTCATCATGCACATTTGTGCGGCCATCTTTAAATGCTCTCACTCATTTCCTTACCATTCCATCACTCATAATGTTTTTTCCGTAAACTTGACAGATCTCACGACGAATATCGATCGGTTTTACGCCTTTAGTACTAAGAA
>CM051271.1:14048128-14148128 GCA_027921565.1 Artemia sinica | reverse complement strand
TAGCCTAGATGACTTAAATTGTGATATTGACATGACAGAGGACCCGGAATGGGCAGATAGATTTATGCGTGAACATTTAGGCGATGTTACTAGTGCAACTGAACCGGGTCCTCATAAAGAAATTATGTCACAGGACAATACAGGCTGGCTCGATCAATTGTCCCCAAACACCTTGGAATGTGTACTAGCAGGCCTAGGGGACCTCATGCCATCTCCAACCAATGTAATTGAACAGACTGGGGGTGATGTTATTGGCAGTTCTATGTCACCCCCCACCATTCCGCTTAATGATACAACAATGCAAATTGTTGAACCTAATATTCCCGGGGATATTTTTGACGATAGTTTTATAATTAGTGAATTGGGTCCTGTGCAAATAGGTGCAGGACATGAAAATAGTGTCATATCCCCGGAACTACGTGAATTTTTATTTGTTAGAGTCTGCTCTAGGTCACTTACAAACATATAGGGTAGATTTTAACCCTCCCGAGGAAAACCTGATTGACGGTTGGGTCATTTTAACAGACCCTGTAAATGTTCTCCATAGCTACATCGACAGAATTCGAGCACAAATTGAGATTCAGATTCAGAAATGGGAGGGTCAAGGGGGGGTTAAAGCATCAGTAAATCAAAAAGTTTATTTACAAAAGGGGACAGCTGGGGAGATTTTTTATTTTCATTTTTCAACTGGCAATCAAACTTTTTACCCTGGTCTAAACGAATTTGAGAGCAACTTTTTCAAATGGGTAAATAAACTAATTTCGACTTTGGACACGTTTAACGAGAGGGGAAGCGGGTCCACAATTTTATACATTGAATACATGGATCTGAATCTCAGTAGATTTTAAAAAAAACTTTATTTTAGGGGGCAGGGGTAGTCGACGAATAAAATGCCACCCAGATTTGTCGGCTACCAAAGGGGTTCAGAGTTTCAATTTTGAAACGGGGCTGCAATGCTTTAAATATGCATTTTTAGCAGCAGCCCATAAAACATTAAGAATAGATTCATCAATGAAAAATCTCGACGGACTTGCTCGTAACGGTGGAGAAAATTTCCCTAAAGTAAATTTTGATTGTTTAGAGGGGAAGTATCCGGTGTCCTTGAAAGAAATAACCATATTTGAAAAAGCAAATGAAAATCTTGGGTTGGGGGTGGTTGTTCTCCAGTATGACACGGAATTTGTAAATGGGGGAAAGAAACCAAATAAAAAAGGGGTTTTGTATTCAGTTAGGACACCGATGGTGGATAATGTTAAAAATTGGGTTTGGGTTATTTACGAGCCTCCCAAAGATGTAAATTCCTATGGTCATTTTTTCCCCGTTACAGCAATAAGTCGACTCCTATCCCAAAGCAAGAACAAAGGAGAATATTTCTATTGTCCCATGTGCCTTTCCTCATTTAGATATGAGCGAACATTCTCGGATCACATGGGGCATTGCAAAATTCATGGGAATCAAAGAATTGAAATGCCGGCAGAAGGCAAAGATACTTTACAATTTAAAAATTTCCAAAATTCCCTGCTACAAGTTGATAAAGTGTCTTTGGATTGTGAATCAAACTGGTGGAGGTATCAGACCCATCAAGGCCAAATATAGTCAAGGAACACAAACTAGTTGCGTGTTCCTACGCGCATGCCCGTCGCGATTCTAACAATAAAATGCAGTTGGAAGAGTTTTTTTTTGGCTATGGATGAGGAGGGTAGTATGGAAAAGTTATTGATATCTTTAATAAAAACAGCAAACAGCGCAATTTCACGATTGCGTCACACCAACTACCCAATGACATTATCAGATAAGGAGCAACTGGCACTAGAAAAGGGGACAATTTGCTGGGTTTGTAGAGGTTGTCCGGAAAGAGGTCTTCCCAAAAGACGCTGTCCAGGATCACAATCACCTTATTGACCCCAATTCAACGGGAAAAAGTAACTTTCGGGAGTGGGCTCACAATTCATGTAATTAAAAAATTAAACAGCAACTCTTTCTTCCGGTTTTTATACATAACTCTAACTACGATCTGAAGTATGTGCTACCAGCAATGGCACATCTTCAAAGAAATGGAACAGTGGATAATGCATGGGTGATAGACAGCTTTTCCTAGAAAATCATTCCTAAATCATCGGAAAAGTTGCTTGTTTTAGAATTTATGTGGAAATTTGTTGAAGCCGACGTTGAGTACACGAATAAAATTCGCTTTTTAGATTCCTACAGTTTTTTCCCCAAATCATTGAGCAAATTAATTCAGGTGCAGAAAAACGATGACGGTTGCAACGCTTTCCCCCTTCTCAAGCAACAATTTCCAATGATTTATATGATTTGTTGACGGTCAAGGGCATATATCCTTATGATTATTATTGTTCCATGTCGAGATTCGCCGAGGAAACTATTCCTTGTATTGAATCGTTTTACGACAGTCTACATGATCGTAGGTGCACCCCCGATGAATACAGTTTTGCCCAAACTTTTGATTAAAAAGTTGTAGGCAGAGGGAGGGTGTAAAAATGGTTTTGACTACTGCAAGCTGTATTTGTCGAGTGATGTGTTAACTTTGTTAGACATTATGTGTAAAAATACGGACAAAATCTATGGGGAATTTAATCTTGATTTGGGCTATTATTTTTCATTTCCTCATCTGGTAATGGACCTCATCCTAAAAATTAGTGGGGAAAAAAATCGGGCTAATCACAGACATTGATCAGCATCTGTTCATCGAAAGGTCAATGAGGGGTGGATTTGTTTTTCACGGAGATCGTATCTTGGAAACTGATCCAACTGGAGAGAAGACGGGGACAAAATCGGATGCAGTTTTCCTTGATATGAATTCTCTCTACCCCTCGGCCATGTCCCATTATGCGCTACCTTGCGGTGACTATAAATGGCTCAATGACCCTCAAGCTCCCATTTCCCCAACATTGAAAGTGTTGAGGAGAATGGACCGGTTGGATGGTTTTTTGAAATTGATGGGGAGATACCAGTTGAGCTTCACGATTTAGTAAAGGATTTTTGTTTTCCCGTGCATCAATTGACTAGGGACTATTTGAGCCCCCGCAATAGGCGTTTAGTCGAAATGGACGGATTGCATTGGTCACCTTCAAAACAAAACTTATTGCTGACCTTCTGCCGAAAAAAAATATTGTTGAACATCATGTGGCTTTAAAATGATGTGCAACAACGGTTTCAACGTCACAAAGGTTCACAGAGCGCTCCAGTTTAGCCAAAAACCTTATCTAAAAACGTTTGTTGACACCTTTGTCAAGAAACGTTCTGAAGCACAAACGAAAGCCGAAAAGAAATTTATAAACTCATTTTGAATTCGGCTTTCGGCAAAATGTGTGAGAGTGTTCGCAATAGAAATCGTTGTGACGTCGTGACCGATCCCAAACAATGTGCTCGAATTATTGCCGATCCAAACTGCACTTCCTTCACAATCATTGGCCCGGACATGGTACTATTGAATAGGAAAAAAAGACGCATTGTCCTGAATAAAAAATATTGCTGCAGGCAGTGCGATCTTGGAGATCTCTAAAAAGCTCATGTTGAAATTCTACTAGAATGTGGCTAGGGTACAGTGGCCGGAGAAGGGCAAGTAGAGGTCTGCTACGGGGACACAGATTCTCTACTGTTAAAAGTAAAAACCCCAAATCTAATTGGTGATTTGGCGCACGGTGAAATTATCAGCTCACGGATGGACTACACCAATTGGAGTGGGCTATACCCAGAGCTAGTGAAACGTCGGGCGCCAAATCAGCTTTTATTTTTTAAATCTGAAACGGGAAGCGACATTATTTCCAGTGGTATGTTTGTAAGTCCGAAGGTGTACTTTATACAGACACAAGACGAGGAAATCAAGAAAAATTGCAAAGGAGTACCCACGCGCTATGTGGATAAGAATTTCAACATGGACATCTATAGGAATTGTATTGTTCAAAATACAATTCCACGAGCCAAATTGCTGGCAATTCGTTCTCTCAACTACAGGAACTTCACTGTAAATGTAGAAAAAATTGCCATGAGTACCATCTCCGACAAGGTCTATGTTTGTCAAGACGGTATGACTACCCTCCCCCTTGGGCACTATTTAACTTCAGACCGGGCCGAATGTGTTATCCATAGGGAAAGTCTCGGTTTGAATAAAGTCCAGTAAAGTTTTTCCTAAAACCTGGGGGGGGGGGGGGCCTCGCGGCCCGGGGGAGGGGGGGGGGGGGCGGCCGCCCGCGGGGAGCGCACCGCCACCCACTACCAAAGTTATCTTTTTTTTACTTAGAGCAGATTTTTTTTGTGCTTTTGTAAATGTTTCATTGAATTTTTTAAAGAAAGTGATATTATTCTAATAAATGTTGTATTTTTCTATAAATAAATAAACAAAAAAAGTGTTTTTTTCTCTCTGTGCCTATGTAAATGTTGTATTTTTTTATTATAAATAAATTAAAAAAAGTGTATTTTTTTCAAGTTTAATGTGCTTTTTTTTCAATGTAGTAGTATTTTTTAAGTATTGTTACTTTTTTATGCATATAATAAAAGAAAATATGATTCTTTATTCGTCTTCTTCTTATTATTATTATTCTTGAATGGAGTAGTAGTAGTAGTAGTAGTAGTAGTAGTAGGGAACTTATTTAGTCATTAGACAACTATGGTATACAGTTAGTTGTTCAGGTGAACTATTGAAGGGAACATGTATCAATTTAAAACACCATTCAGATCGTTTCTGTGTGGGCCCTCAATGTCGGGCAAAACAACACTCTTAACTAAAATAATTAAAAATTGCGACAAAATGTTTGTGGAAAAGCCGAAAAAAATCTACTATTGTTACAGCATTTGGCAGGAGTCATACCATAAAAATAAAAGCAATTGCTGCCACCACCATGGGATTGGTGCAGATACAATTCACACAGGGACTTGATGTTTTCAGCATTATTGAACCAAACTCTTGGCTGATCATTGACGATCTGGCTGAATCTATTGAACAATGGTCCCAGGAAATGCTGCAATTGTTCACCGTTCGCTCTCATCATGAACAGATTTCCGTTACTCTGGTTCTACACAATCTCTTTCATCAGAGCAAATGTATGCGAACACTTGCATTGAACTGCACCTATTATATCATCTACAGAGTTGTTCGTGATTCTAGCTCGCTAATAACCCTCAATAAACAAATCTATCCAGGTGCCCCCAAATTTCTGCTCTCAGCATACAATCAGGCAACTAATAAACCCCACGGCTATATCCTATTAGATCTTAATCAAAATACACCCGAGGATCTGCGTGTAGTCACAGATATTTTTGACAATGAAATTACAGTATATCTCCCCGTGAAAACTAAAAGACCTATTAGTCGGTATCATGACACTGAAAAAACTACATGAAAATAGACATCTGTTTTTCAGTTCTAAGCACTTTAAAACCCCTGCTTAGGAAAGCCATACTCAAACATGGTATTGACAATGATTTCATTAATCTAATATCTGCACTTTGTTTAAATTTGATCGAGGGTAATGTTCAACTGCCAGAAGTAGTTAAGCAACAGGCAAAGCAACATCGTTCCATTGTACGCACATTGGCCTCTAAAAACAAAGGAAAGAATTTAAAAAAAGAACGACTTCTTCAGGCGGGTGGTAGCTTTTTCACGCTTTTACTGATAATAATTGCAGGACTTGTAAACAGTTTTCTCTAGATGGCAAAACCCTATAAATTGACTCCAATAGAACTCGCCCTCTCACCCGTGGAACACTTTGAGAACAATCTGAGTAAATTCATTGACAATGAGAATATTGAGGATGATAAAAAACTGCTTTTACTTCAAGATGCACTTCGCCGAGTGGACAAACATAAGCCCTATCGTGTGAAGACCACTGCTGCTGCTGCTGCTGTTTGCTATTGATCACAAAAAGAATCATCTCCTCAAGAGTCTGCTGCTGGAACAAAATTAAAGAAGGAAGAATTGGATTCAATTGTATTGAAAATTGGAAATCTAATGCCCCACTCATATCGTGAACAAAGTAAACGACTCCTAGCCTATCTCATGGAAAGTGGTCAAGATCATATTCAAGTTGAGAGCAATGAAAGGGATTATAATTCAGGGCAAGAGCTATAATATACTTGATTTAATCTATGAAATGGTTACAAATCGTAAAGGACTATATCATTTGACGCTCATCTATACAACTTTCTAAATACATTAAACTTCCCCAAAAGTCTTATTAGCAGTAGACAAATTCTAAAAAAAATTAAATGAACATGCATCATTGTCAACACCACCACCATTAAAATATGAACATGAAGAAGAAGAAGATTTTAAATCAATTTTTGAAAATACTAGCACACCACTGATAGCTAGACAAAAGCGAAGACGTATCAAGTCAACGTCACCACCACCATCACCAACCGCTAGTATACAAAAGGGTAGCGGACGTTACACAACGTGTTAACGTTCAAAATTGTTGAAGTTCTGAAACGTGTTTATGAAAATATTGGTGAGGTGGGGAGTTTAAGTTCACCACCACTCTTTCCAAGGTCACTGGTGTTCACACTAAAAGTGTACAAGACTATCTACAAAATGAATCAAGTTACACTCTGCATAGAAATCATAGACTTCGTGCTAATCAATATCGAAAAAACTAAAGCCTTTTTCCCATTGCATATAATGCAAGCAGATCTCCTGACTCTAGATGAGGTTCAACGACGTCACAATACACCATACAAGTACATTCTACTTGCAATCAGTGTTTTTAGTCGCTATGCATATGCAATTCCATTGCGATCAAAGAGAGGCGTTGAAGTTGCTCAGGCCATTGAAAGTATTCTCGAACAGGATTCATATAAAAAAATTCAAACGGATCGTAGTAGTGAATTTGTTAATCCCCATGTTTCAAAAGTACTAGTGAAATATAGTACACTGCTCTATCATAGTCATAGTCCTATAAAGGCTGCATTGGCCAAACGATTGATAAGAACTATTCGACTTTTAATTTCAAGATATTGTACATTGAAAAATACACCGGCTTTTATTCATGATTTAGATAAAATCATGTTGATTTATAATCAACGAACTCATCGATCATTGTCCAACTCTACACCAACGGAAGTTCATCATTCTGATCATGATACAATTGACACCTTTCTTAAACAGTATTCCAATGAAACGACTGTCAAGAAGAAAAATAAATTCAATGTTGGTGATACTGTTCGAATTAATAGGACAACTAATGTTTTTTGAAGAGGGGAATTACTTGTGGTCCACCGAACTTTTTAAAGTGGCAAAAATCCTAGACACTAAACCCATAACTTATCGTTTGCGCGATACCAAAGATGAAGAGATTCTCGGCGGCTTTTATGACTATGAACTACAAAAAGTTAAAAATAATAGTGAAATCTATCAAATTGAAAAGATATTAAAGACTCGTACTCGCAGGGGTATGAAACAGTTACTTGTTCGGTGGCTAGGAAACAACTCTGATTTTGATTCTTGGATCGGTGTTGAAGATATTGACAATGCCCAATGATTTCTATGTAACTTTTATGTCCAATGTTTCCGATCCTCTCTACAACGACTTGAATACGACAAGTGATTTTTGGACAAAACTCTCCCCCGCCATCAAATTTGACGGTGCGTATGAAGTGGCTCTTGTCGACAGTATTCTCAAAAATACCTATGACATCCTGAGAAAGGATCGTGAATATGAAATAAAAATTAGACCCCATGATTGGCCACTCACTAGCGATCAACATGATGATTGGCCACTCGTTAACGATCGAGAAAAAATTGAAAAGATCAATCCATTTGAATATCCATATGTTCTATTACCCTACGAGGAGCTCACCTGTATGAATGATTTATGTCGTACTATCAATAAAAGAATTTCCACTCGTAAAAAAGGAGCTTTTCATTTCAACTATTCAAAGGAGGAGGGCAAGATCTACATTAGTTCACCTATTGCCAATGAAAAGGTTATTCTCAATGATAACCTAAAGGATGTTCTTGGCTTTAAGCTCAATGTAATCAACGGTAAAAGTGCCGGAAAAACTAATTTAATTTTTGCTGACTACCCACCTGCCTTCTCCACGGACACTTGTATATTTCTCTACGCTTCATTTGTGGAAACATCGAGAGTCGGTAATTCAAATGTTCCCCTCCTACGAGTTCTTGAACGAAAAACCAATCAAGAACATATTCACCACTACAATATAAAGCATCTTCAGTATGTTCCCGTAAACACTTCCTATTTGGAACTCTGTCAGTTAACACTAAGAACTGAATTAGGTGATCCTCTAGCAATATCAAAAGGCTTAGCAGTGATTACATGTCATTTTCGACCCATTGTCGGCGACAGCACAATCACCTAAAATGAACAATAGAAGAATTCCATTTGTCTGCCCCGATATCGATTGCTATGTTGGTGCTTTGAGTCCACGTCAAATAGGCAATGGATTGGACTACTACAAGGGTCGTACTACAATGTCTGGCTATGGTCTTGGTAGCTGGTTTGCTAGGCTATTTCGTTCTGCACTACCCCTTGCCAGAAAATATCTTGTACCTGCTGCATCAAATTTTGCTGCCTCCACACTACAGGACTGGGGGTCGGGCAAGAATTTCAAGGAGAGTGTTAAGGAAAATATTAGATCTTCAGCAAGAGCCGTTGGTGAGCAATTAAAATCACGACAAAATGGGGAGGGATTGAAAAGGATGCGTGCGCGTCATTCACTCATCAGTCTCCACCCAGGCGGGAAGCGAAGGACATCAACAAGGACTTTGAGGAATAAACAAGGAAGACCAATAAGCAGAAGAAGAAAAAGAAAAAAAATTGTTAGATCAAAGAAGGATTTCTTCTCTTAAGATGACTTATCTCCCCCACAAGGAATCATATCCATCAATTAGTTCCTCATTGAATCTATTCAATGCTGAAAATGTTGATGTCAGTGTCAAGTATGGCTACTATGAACAATTTCACCCCCAACAACCCCTCTCGGAAAATATACACTTTCAAATATTTTCCAATGAAGACTATTTCATTGATTTGTCATCAACATTTCTTGATTTAAATGTTGCGGTGAAGAAAAAGTCAGATAATACAACTCCAACTGCTGCCAATGGTCTCTCCTACGAGAACTGTATTCTACACAATCTATTCAAACAAATTAATGTATTTATCAATGGAACGTTGGTGAGCACTAGCAATAATTTATCAAACTGTGCAAGCTACATACAATTTATGATGATGACACCAAAGGCATACAAGGAGTTGAGAGGACAATCATTGGGCTATGAATATCGATCAGGTGTTGATACTGACGGTGATTTGACTACTGCAGTGACCCAAGAGTATCATCTGGTTGGAAAATTAAATCATGAGATATTCAATATATCCCAATGGCTACCCCCCAATGTCAAGATTGACATAAAGTTACAGCAGGCCCCATCGAATTTCATTTTGAGAAAAACACTTCCTGCAGCACCCGATGCAAATGTCATTATCGCATCGGCAATTCTCTACGTCCGAAAACAACAAGTTATGAGCTCTGTTGCATTTGCAGCTAAGAGCCAATGGCAACAACATTAAACTTCTTGTCCCCCATACGATCACCAATCAACGTCACATTGCCACCGGCTCTCGTAGCTATAGCGATTCATCATTTATCAATGGAGAAATCCCATCAAAATTGGCTTTGGCCTTTGTGAAGGGTGGCAGTGTTGTTGGATCCTGGACTGAATCCCCCCATGATTTTAATTTTTTCGGTCTATCTAGCCTTGTGTGCAAAGTGAATGATATTCCACTGTACACTCTATCATTTGACAAAAAATCCTAGAGAACTCTGTACGAGTTGACCATGCAATCCCTAGATCATGACTCTCAACTATTTGAAAATGGAATAACCAATTCAATGTTTTCAAAAATCATGGGGTAATTGTTTTTGGACTTGTCGGGGACTCAGGATTTGAGCATAGTACGAACAGGGAACGTAAGTTTAGAGTGTACATTTGCCGATGCTCTGACTGAGAGTATCACGCTAATATCACCGAGTCAATTTGAAACCTATTGGGAAATCACACCCGACGGCAGTGTTCTACTAGACTTAGCACCATGAACACAAACCAAATAATCAACGTATTTAGTATGGATCCATACATGTCCCAGTACAAGTCCTATTGCATACCTTCGGACTTCATTGAAAAAATTCCAAGTGTTAACAATACCCTAATCATTGTTAATAGCAGTCCATCGACTTTGAAGACCGGGCATTGGCTATGCATCTTTCAAACAGCGAAGAATATTTGAATTTTTTGATCCTCTTGGCCTATCGAATAAATTCTACACTCCATACATCAGCAACTTTATTGAAAGCAGTGGGCAAACCATTATTCAAAATCAACGAACAGTACAGGATTTAACGACTAAAACATGTGGCTTTCATGCACTACTCTTTTTCATGTTCAAATGTCGTGGCTACACCTACAAGCAGTTTCTCGACATCTACTTACCTCGATTGAACGACTTTCTAGTGGAAAATATACTTAGAAGCGTATTTAATATTGATTTTAGTGCCCTACGAATAAAATGTTCTAAAAATGTATGTGAAATTGTTTATTAATAAAAATTTATAAACATGATAAAATGACTTTTCTACTCTTTAGATTTCATCTTCTACTAGGTATTTGTCGACAACAACTAGTGCAGGTAGATTATCTGAATTCACAGTGTACTGATCCTGATGTACTGCAATGTCAGGGTCACATTTTCTACAATAGAGTGTAACTTCACTCTTGTCATATTTCTTTGTATAGTCAATGATACTATTCTCATTCATTCTATAGAATTCACATGTTTCAATTTGTTTATTTGAAGTAATGTCACAAATAGTGTCCTCAAGCGGCGAATCACACTCCGTCACAGCCAAATAAAAATCAGTGGGCTTATAATCATAGTACGATGACGACGACGTAGAAACCAAATTCTTTTGTTGTTCCAGCAGTTGAATCGTTGACCCGTTTCCTTCTCCCAGAACAACCTAAAACCACGACGATACCAATCTCTTAGCAATAAACTAAAATCACGCTTAGGATTCTTTCCAATCATACCGGGATATGTATTCTCCCACTGATTACATTTATCATAATGGCAATTGGAACATAGGTGGCCTCTAGGATGACAGTCACACACCTCTTCATGACAGAATTACAACCTTTAATTTGTACAGCATATCCTTTATGCAATTTACACGGGTTGCATAATCTACACTTTTCATCATACTCGTCAATCATTGTGCAATTCTCACATGATGACCAGCTGCCCAGTGTGTACATACATAGGGGACATGTATGGAACATTTTTTCATGTGTTGACACTCTCACTGCCACAATGAAACTGAGCTAGCAACAGCAAAAAATTGAGAGAGAGAGAGAGAGAGAAGTAAATATCTCGGTTGTCTCTGATTGGCTGCCTAAAAAACAGGTGTCAGCTTGAAAAAAAAACCACTCTGGTTGAAAAACTTGAATTGAAACAAATTTGTGCGGGGAAACCCCGTTCATACTTTTATCTTTTTTGCAATGTTTAGGAACAGGATGGGAATCCCCACTCGTTTGGAATGGTACCAACGGGACATAAGCAAATAGCACATAGTTTCATAACGTGTTTAATCACGTGTAGAGATCCCATAGAATAACAATGGAAGGGACATAGCGCTACTGTCAGAAGGGATTTTACATCTTTTGTCAGAAAACGCTTAAAAGTGAAATCTTTGAACAAAGATCTTACATCCTTGGTCGTTTTTGTGCAAACGTCTTTCATCATTCTGCTCTGATCAGCGGTCTGAGAACAATGATGAGTAGATCATCAAAGTTCTCTCATCATTGTTCTATATGGCAGAAAGATGGCGTCGTTCACGTATTTTGCCAACATCAGCAAGCTGTAAGATCTTAGAACAAAGATGAGTTGAAAAACGATAATCTTTGCAGAAAGATGTAAGATCTTAGATGTAAGATCTTAGTGCTAAAAAACGGGCCTAGATTATGTCGCAAATTTATGGTAGCCATCTAATATAGGCCGTCTACCATCTATCTACCGTCTACCATAGATGTTCCACCATATATGGTAGACCATCTACCAGACCTACATGTTTCAGAGGCTAAGGTGCTCTTACTACATTAAGTCTTGACTGTGATCCAAGTCTGAATGTTCCTAAGATATTCTTTTTGTTTGTTTCATGACAAAGATTAGAACTACTTTTTCGTCGATATTACCACGTTAAACCGTGACAATAAATAAGCAAATAAAGTTAGTTAAATTTGTCAACTCGCTTCTTCTGTAAAAATTTAAACATTAACTATTTATTGTTTTTAAGAAAAACTGCATCTTCAAAGAAGAAATATACCTCCTTAAGCTACTTGGTACCATAGGTTTCTAACATACGTAATTTTCACACGTATTTATTTATTTTTTAATTTGGCGCGCCTTTTTCCTCCAACTGCGTATCTGCATCTGGAGTTATGTTAAATAACAACTTAATTCCTAAGTTTCCTACTTTTCTAAGATATATATATATATATACATATATATAATATATATATATATATATATATATATGATATATATATATATATATAGATATATATATATATATATATATATATATATATATATATATATATATATATATATATATATATATATATATATATATATATATATATATATATATATATATATATTATATATATATATATATATATATATATATATATATATATATATATATATATATATATATATACATTGCTGAGTAAGTTTCCATTTAGCAATTTCAAACAATCAAATTGCGTTTTTGATGTCCTTGGTACTTTGAAGTAACCGGGCCTTGTAAAGATTGCAAGTGGTTTGTAATGATTTTTTTGATGTGCTGAATTTTTTAAAATGTATAAACGTATTCAAGGTAATCTTTACTCAACTGGACTGCGCAGAAGAATGTAAACAAATGAACATGATAGTTTTTTTTAGTTAGGTAAGAGTCGTTTTAGTGAATCTATGAAAGACAAGCCCTTTTTTTTAACTTCCCTTATAAATAAAACATCAGACTTGCTTGGATATTTGTACGGCTCAGCATTAATGAGGAGAAATTTATTTTTACCATTTTCGAATTATTGATTCCTTGTTCAAGCTTAAAGTCATTGTTATTTTTCTAATATCAAACAGTTTGTGGTAACGAACTGCAAGTAAGGAGCGACCCGGCTCAATAGTAACCGAAACTCTAAAAACGGAACTTTGATACCAAAGATATAGATCGAAAGAGATGATACCAGTAGATACATCAAAAGAATCGCCTTTTTATGCTGATTTCTCAACTATATAAATTTCATCAAATTTAGTCTAACCCATCAAAAGTAACGAGCCTGAAATATTTGCCTTATTTTTGAAAAAAGGGGGAAACACCCCTTAAAAGTAATTGAATCTTAATAAAAATTAAACCATCAGATTCAGCGTAGCAGAAAACCCTACTGTAGGTAACTCAAGATTTGTTTCAAGATTTAAACCCTACTGTACTGTAGATATGTTTGTTTGTCTTTTTCTTTTTTTTCTTTTTTTCCAGGGGTGACCGTATCGATCCACTAGTCCTAGAATAACGCAAGAGGGCTCATTCGAACTGAAATTAGAAGTTCTACTGCTCTTTTTAAGTGACCATAAAAGAGGAGCAACTTGGCCGCCTCCCACGCTCATTTTTTCCCAAAGTCACTCAATCAAACTTTTGACATAGCCAGTTTGTTCAGCATAGTTGAAAATCTAATAAATATGTCTTTGAGGATGACTTAGTCCCCCACACTTCCCGGGGGAAGGGCTGCAAGTTATGAGCTTTGCCCATTGTTGACATATAGTATTGGTAATTGGGAAGTATACTTACGTTTTCAGGAGGGATTTTTTCTGGCGGGGGAAGGCTCAGAGGAAGGGGTTACGTGGGAGGATCTTTCCATGGAGGATTTTTCCTTGGGGGAAGGGACATTTGTATGAAGGGGCGCCCGATTTCCCAGCATTATTTAAAAAACAATCAGAAATTAAATAAAAAAACAAGTTTTTTCAACTGAAAGTAAGGAGCAACATTAAAACTTAAAACGAACAAAATTATTACGTATATGAGGGGGTTTGCCCCCTTGTCAATACCTTGCTCTTTACTCTAAAGGTTTTTTAGTGCTTTCAAAAGAGCTATCTATTCTAATTAACGGCCTTTGTGATTCATTGATTTGTGATTCGAACAAAATTGAACTTTAGCGTAAAGAACGAGGTATTGACTAGGGGGTGAACCTGCTCATATACGTAATAATTTCTGATCGTTTTAAGTTTCGAATTTGGCCCCTTACTTTCAGTTGAAAAAACTTGTTTTTTTATTCAGTATGATATAACAGCTACTCAGTCTATTGACCTACATATTTCGGAAGTTGCTGAAGTGCTCTTAACATAGTTGATATCGACTATACTCCAAGCCTAATTGACTGTACTTTTGTTTATTTTTTATCACTTGATCCTGAGGTTAGTCACACTTGCTATTCCACACATGCCCCTCTCCAATGTTGAGGCCTAAAACTGCTACTGTATATGAGTAACGCAAGGCAACACAACGGTTCTTACTTTTGTCCAACGTCTGAGGGTATTGGGGAAAACTTTTATGTTTTGTGGGGAATGCAATGAAATGGTTGAAGTAAGGTAAGAATTTTTTAGAGAAAATTTTCGTAAAAACAATTCGAAAATAATAATGAGTGGAAGAGTTTTTGTAAATTCAAAAATCATGGAAATTCCTGAGACCAGGACTGAACTATTAAGTTCTTTTTCTGAAGGTTAATAGTTGGTTGTATTTATCTATTTATGTGTTTAATAGTAGGCGCTGTCAATTTTTTTTTCGTTTTTTCCTTGTTTGTCCTTGCTGGCTTTTATACAAATACATAATTATTATTTTTATTCCTTGAATTCATAAAACAACATTTATTCCGTTTATTGGCAGAAACATTTCGGCAATTACTGAAATATTCCTAAAATAGCTGGTGTTCTTTCAGTGGCAATACAATCAAGGTCAACAAGTTAGCAAGTATTTTGCAGTAGGTTGCATCAAGACATTGCTAATTGTAGAAAGAGACAAGCCAAGACAGATAGTCCAAGTAATTGAGAGGCAAATGATTAAATGGCTGCGGTACGGGTTAATGACGGGAGTAAGTATTACTCTTATTGGACACATACTTGTTAGGTTAGTTTTTGGAAAGGCATGCCTGCCTAGAGTCTCAGGCATGTTGACCAATAATTTAAAATTTACATAGGACCGTTAGATTGCCTGGAATGAGAGGACAGACCTTGATTGGAATAACGGAACAACGGAATAACGGAACAGACCTTGATTGTGGCAATACAATCAAGGTCTTATACTGTATTTGGTTTGTTTTTGCTAATTAAGCCTAAAAATTTGTCAAGCTAACAAATAAAATCAGACTGAGTATACTCCCACTTCCACCTCCAAGAAAAGCAAAAAATTTACGCACCGGCAAAATGTTGTGGAACTAAAAAATATCACGAGAAAAACAATTTCGTTTCAAATCCTTGGCCCCCTCCCCTTTGTATTTTCTCACAGACTGTTGTTATTACCAACTTCCCCCACCCTTCTGAAAATTTTCCACTTGTGCACATGCAGATTAGTAATACAAACATTTATTATTAAAAACAATAACACAGCTGAAAATAGAATTTTCAATTTTAGTCGCTTTGTTCGAGAAGCCAAGAATGTACATAGGAGGGAGGGGAGCAACCTAGGAGGCAGTCTTCTGAAAATCCTAAGATGGAGAAATTCGTCAAACTTTCACTAAAAACTATTTTAATTTGACAAAGATAACTCATTTGAGTCTCAATCCATTATGTACACTGGTGTCTAATCGAACACCAACTACTACTGTGGAGGGGTTAGAGCTTCTGAAGCTTTAGAAAACTGCTTATTTTGGACCCAGATTTACTACCTTTCACTGAGAGCTCCTTCAAATAATTAATTATGGGGGTACGGAACTGTATTTTTATGCAGCCTCCTCCTCAGGTACTGGGGAGATATATTGAAACTTTCAGCTAATGTTTAGGAATGAAAGCCGATACTCTTGGGAAGAGACTTCAACCTAGGCTCTGGGGGAAGGGAAAAGGGACTAAAACAGTTTTGTTTCTTCAATCCACTTAGATGTTTTTGCCCTATAAGCAGCTTGATCAAAGCAAAATTATATGCAATATCCTGAAAACAGCTTTGAGGATCAAGTTGAAATATTTAGAGAGTATTTGAGGTGACACGGGGACTTCGAATCTTAACTCAGGAGGAAGGGGGAGAGGAAAAGCATAAGGATTTGGTTTCCAAGTTTTTAAAAAATTGACATTATCAAAAGTGTCTGAATTCGTTAGTGAAAATTCCAATATGATTTTATATAATACAATTTTCTCCAAACCCCTCGTTCTGGAAGCTAAAATTTAATAGTGCTTTACAGAAAGCATCTGTGGGTGCAACAAATGCAGTGTTTTATTTTTTAAATGTCTTTTCAAACGATTAAACTGATAATGCTATTGTTGAAAGTAAATGCACATCAATATGCTCGTCCATTCTTCAGGCATTCTAAAAGTACCTTTTCTCCCACTTACATTCCAATTGTGCTTGATCAGTCACCTCTCAATGCATAGAGGAGAAAAAATCACGGAATCATTTCAGTTCATCTGAAGTCTTTATGCTGCTCTTCACTCTCTCCTGATAAGGCTTGTTCCGTTGTTGTTGTTTGTTTTTTTGTTTTTTTTAACATCATACCCAGGACTTCCATCAATATTAGGATGGCTATTGTCCCCTCAAATCCACGATTTAGATTACAGGTTAACTTTGATAGTGACAGTTAACTTTGGATCGTGATGCATACGTCACCGTCCTTCTCTGGAAAAACAAGAAATTTCATGTTTTGTGGATAGTTGTTTTAAAGTTCTCAAACATCGCTCGGCAAAAGTAATTTTGAATTGAAGAGCATCTTTAGCAACCCTCCTGGAATTTAGGGTACCCTTGGGTATACCATAAAAACGAACAGAAAATGATTTTTAAAAAAGACAATTTTTCAGATGAAAGTAAAGAGCAACATTAAAACTCAAAACAAAATCATACAATTCTTTACATAAAGGGCTGCTCCCTCCTCAACCCTTGCTCTTACGCCAAATTGTTGTTTTTTTTTAGCTAACTTCAGGAAAAGTATTTTTAAAGTGCTATAAAACTGTAACGTAAAGAGTCGGGGTTGATGAAGGGCGGGCCCACTCACATACGGAATAATTTTTGTTCGTTTTACATTCAAATGGCACCCTTTAGTTTTAATTGAAAAAAGAAACTGTTTTTCATTTGATCATTATCTAGAATGATACATATCATTGTCATTATCAAGGGTCTAGATTTTGAAAATTGATTGTTAAACAACTAATGATGATAAATCGTCTAATACGGATAGTAAAATGCCAACAATCGCGCTATTTAACCATCCATTTGGGTATGGCTAAAAAAATAGCTAACAAAAATCAGGACATCCGCGAATGATATAGGAAAAGGTCATAAGGAAAGATGTAAAGGAAGTTTGAGTTTTTTGAGGGGGAATAAAGAGGAAAACTTTGAACGGATTTAGGTGGAGAGCTAACGATCGTAACTGCACTGGATTCAGGTAGCTTGGTGGTGCAACAAGTTGTTAGTGGTGGTAAGTGTGTAGATATTAAAAATTTCCCGAAAAATTTACGGGAGGGGAGGAGACAAAGATAATTTTCAATGTTTAGGGAAGGGAAATTTGTCGCTTTGTAATTTTATCGCCGAGAATGTAAAAAATAAAAACCTTTTAATGAAAATACCCCCCAAAATACGGACTCCTCAATTGTCGCTGCTGACTCTAATATATATAAACAGAGTATTGATCTTTGAATCAAATAGTTTTGTTTCAGTTCCACTAGCTTGCGAACCAATATAAAGACCTTAAAATCCCAAGGACAGTGAAGATGAAATATGATTGTTTGAGTTGGTTAACTGGACATTTACACAATCATATTACGTTTACCTTAGATCTGCCTGTGCCGCCAGAGGCACCGACGGCATCCACGAGAATTCGCCAATCTCTTCTGATTGGGCAGCTGCGTATATGTCTTTTAAAATATCTTGAACTTGAACTTAGACGTAGTATTTTCCAACTTTTCATTGACTTTAAGCAGTCTTTCGACCTAATATGAAGAGAAGGTCTGTGGCACATTTTTCTCCACTTTGGTATACCACAAAACTTAGTATCACTGATAAGAAATATGTACTCAAAATTCAGAAGCCGCGTTATGACGGGGAGAGGGCCTTTCCGATAGCTTTGAAACACCGACTGGTGCGCTGCAGGGTTGCTTGCTTTCACCGGAACTGTTTAACCTACTCCTTACTGCTGTCTTATCACTCCTTGACAACTCGTCAGGTGTCCTCATAGGGGGAATATTGATTAATAAATTAGCTTATGTAGACGACATAGACCAAATAAATGAGAACCTTGGGGATCTTCAGTCCCAGGCCGACAACATCAGATCAACCACCAGCCAGTTTGGAATGACCATCAATTCCTCAAAGACGAAAGCTATGCTCTGTTCACGAAAGCCAGAAAACAAAGGAAACTTAATCGTTTGAACATTTGAACATTTACAGACAAAAGGGTTGCCAAATTTGGCTAATTGATTTTCATATTTCAATGTGACGACGCAAACAAAATGTAGTACTGCCATAAAAACTTCATAATCATGAAACAACCAAAAGAATGGTCTTCAAAATCGCGGCTTTCAGATATGGGGTAAACAGTGTTTTTTTTTTTTTTTTTTTTTTTTTTTGTTTTTTTTTTTTTTTTTTTTTTTTTTTTTTTTTTTTTTTTTTTTTTTTTTTTTTTTTTTTTTTTTTTTTTATGCCCTAGGTACTTAAAATTCACCTTATGCTCATTACTCTTTATTGGATAATTTTTTTTACTTTATCCCTTCGTCCTACATTTATTTACTATTTATTCCTTAGCATTTCGTTATGATTACCAAGCGTTTTGTTACTCTTTACTCTGCACTACCACTCCCCAGCCCTTGCTACGAGAAACCAGATCCAACATTACACACATCAACTGAACAATTCAGTTTTATTAAGCATATTTTGAACACATCGACAGGGGGGTACAAAACAAAAAACTAGGCCCATAACCTACAACAACTAACTCAAATAACAATGGCACTTAATTTCGAATAACTTCTAATAATCACCGTAATTGTTAAAATGCATAGACGAAGCACAATATTAACTGAACTTTAATTTTAGAATTTAGAGCAGTGGCGTAGTTAATGAAGATTCTAGTTAAAGTTAGGAAAAAGCATTTCAGAACCTGATTAATTCTGATTACAGGGATTTATACTGGTTTTTGATACTGGTACTGGTTTTACTACTGGTACTGGTTTTTGATACTGGTACTGGTATGATACTGGTTTTTTTTTTAAACTCAGGAGGGGAGTTGGATTGGTCCAATGTGTTGGATTGGTCCGAGGAATCAGATGTGTTTTCTAGTAGATTATTTTGAGGGTTTGGTGAGTCGAGTCTTTTTTTTTTAACATAACAGTATCATGTTTTTTCATATTATTAAAAAACAGTATTATGTTTATCATATTATTTTTTTTCCACCTTTGCCTAATCTTCTGAAAAATTGAAAAAAAAACTGATTATTAGTATATACATGGCTATTGTTTCAGGTTGGAGTTCCTTTGACAGTATTTCTTTAAAAAAAAAAGAGAGAACCACGAAAATAATTACTTTTACAATCAGGAAGTTCTCAATGCAAAACGTTATTTTAAACTCCATTAAAGAGAACCCTCACAAAATTTTGAAATTCGGAAAAAAGATCAATAATTGGCCGAGTTCGGCTTAGATGTTGCTGTGAAGAACCCATGAAAAATATTGCTTCCCAGAATTGAAGTTTCGTAGAATGAAGTTGTAAATAAGCAATGAAAAGTAAGACAACTTTTTTATTGAATTGTTAAATCATAAGGCTTCCTTTCTTGAAGTAGGAAGTTCAGCTTTACCTATTTGAGCTATTCGCCATGTAATTGGCTCAATAACTGAAAAAATACTATTAACATATACGTGGCAATTGTTTCATGGTGGAGTGATATAACTTCTTAGGTGGAAGGAGAATATCTTCATCTAGCAAGCATATGTCCAGAAGAATATTTGTATACCATTTCTCGGATCTCACAATGGGGTGAGGATTCTGGAGCCCAAAATTCCACCTACTTTTAGCTACACTGCCTGCCCTTATCAAAGGTAAGCACTAAAAAAAGATTGAACAAATTCCAGGAGCTTGACATTTGGTAGCCAACAAATTTGGCCATGAGATTAATCCAAAATGGCTAAAACATATTTGGCTAACATTTTTTTTTTACTTCTATAATTATGACAAAGTGAATTTCTGAAGTTTATAAAATAATCCTATTTCTGATTAGCTGTTTTTTCTAAGAAAACGTGCTTTTTATTCTCATGGACGTATTTTTCAATGTAATGGATTACAATAAATTGCATCACCGGTAAAAACTGAATAAATGTTAGAAAACAATTAGTTTAACTATAGGTTTGCGCAGCAGCGTGTTTAAAAGAAACACATACTCTAGCTTTTGCTGTCAGATTTTATCTTTTTTTTTTCTTCTGTTTTTGCAGCAACCCAATGACGGTTCAGCGACTGCGTAGAAAAGTTTCAAGGGCCTTCGAAAAGAAAAAAAAGAACAACGGCTTTATACTAAATCGAGCCCGTGTTTCTAGTTATACTGTTTTACTCTAATGGTAAACGAGTTTGTCAAGAAGAAATAAATTTTGTTATTAATTGACCAATTCATGGTATATAACAATTATCTTTGTTTATACTGAAATTAACACTACAATTGTTACATCAAATATTTGTATGCTTTCATGATGAACGATTGTAATGTAAACGCTCAAATGTAAATACCAAAAAAAGGTGTCTTTCAACGTAATATGGCTCATTTTTCAGTTTTCACTGCCATTTTCACTTGGTTTGGGAAATTGGTCCCATAATTTGGCAAAATTACGCCACTGGGGGGGGGGGGGGGGGGCGAGGGGGCGGGGAAATCTACAAAAAAAATCCACCCTCCCCAATTTGCGCCACTAAAAATAAACAAAAGGGACGGGGTGACTACAGAAAACGAAAACTGACTGAAATTTCAAACGGATATCCAAGGTAAGTCTCAAACATCCAATTAAAATAAATAAAATTAAAAAATACACGTGATAAAATAGTCATTTACTAATTATAGGATACAATTTATAATAAAATATAATCATATAATTATGAGCTGCCTATTCAGTAATGTTTTGTCTATTCAAGATGCAGCTCATAATTATAGATTGTGAACTATACATGTGACAATTTGTAAATAATGATTATTATTCCCGTAAGTTCGATTTCAAGCTTTGTTCATTTTGATCATGAACACGGGGAACTACTGAACAAGGTCCATGAATGCTGGTCAGAAATATCTGCCACTTTTTTCGTTTTCTTTATAAATGTTTATATATTTATTAGTCTATATTATATATCTATTATACAGTATATTATTAGTAAATATATACTAGGTTATTATAAGCAAAGATGCATTTTATAACTGAATTAATAGACAACCGTGTATTCCATTTTTAAGCAATAATGTGCCTGTTGTGTCTGTACTTGTATGTTACGAATTATTATTTTTTTGTTCTATTGTAATTTTCCACATTGTGGTATTACTGTGCCTATCTTAAGTTATGAATTTCGCTCTCTGTTTTATTTATCATTTTCCGCCTTTTTTTTCTTTCTATTCTAACCTGTTTATTATTCATATTATCTTTTTCTTCTTTATCATTTCTCACTTTCTTTTTCTTTTTAGTGTCCTCCGTTCGCAACTTTTTTTTACAACGGGTCATAAATAAATTCAAATAATTTACTATGGGCGTTCATTTTTTTCGATATTTAAAACATGCTGCACAGCTCGTGCTAAGGTATGCATTTAATAAGTGGCCTTCAATATATTTAATATGTAGCCTTTTAATACGTTACACTTCAGTAAAAAGTGGCCAGTGGCCATGAACAATAACACAGTTATGATTGTTCATGTACTATCTATTTCATTAGTAAAAATACAAACAGTAGCAGCCTTTTGATTCTCAAAGTCAATTACAACTTCAGCAGAAACTTACACCTTCTTCTTCTTCTAGCTTATTTTTAGTCGATTTTACTTAAGAAAATAATGAAATTTTCGATTCAAAATTCAGTTTTCAATAAAAAGTACTCGAATACCGACAACTTTTATAGTACAATCTACCAGGGATGCAAATGCAATGTACCATACTTATAATGCAAGCAGGAAAATTGAACTTAAATAAAAAGTATCAGGTTTCAAAAGAGATATTTAACATATTTTGGTAAGATTTCTATGAATTTTTATTTCCATCAAGAAACGATAAGGACCCAGTGGTTGTCGCTACAAGATGCTACTGATAACTTCACAAATGGCGTTATATCCTCTTGCAGTCGGAGTTTATCAAACATAATTTTTCAAATAGAATTTTCTAAATCTGCTGTAATTTTTGTAATTTCATCAAATCTTTGTATTTTTTCGAACGGAATTTTATGAAGTAAAAAAAACCACTTCGAAACATTCTTTATATATTCAGATATATGTAGAAACTAGAATAAAAAGACGAAAAAAAATTTATATATACAGAGAAACAACAATTCAACAAGAAAAAATACTCAAAGGGATTCTGAAAAGCTAATTAAACAATTACAACAAAAGCTTTGGTATGATAGAGTAAAGACGATAAGAAAGGCAAACCTTCTGGCGAAAGAAGAAAAAAAAAAGAAGAAAAATATTGTGAGTAAATCACAAAGCAAGAAGATCGAAAACACGAAAATTCTGGTAAAAAAAACAACAAAATAATAAGTGTAAATGAAAAATGATAAAGAAAAGAAAATGAGAAACGGAAAGCTTCCGGTGAAAAAAGAATAGAAACCTACAAAAAGACTTCTGTAGCAAAAAAGGTAAGAATCATAAATCTTCTGGAAAAAAAAGAAGGAAAAAAAAGAAACAGCAGATTTCAAACTACATAACTAGTAAACCCATTTCTTTAATGAAAGTTCAGAACTAAGTGACATCAAATACAATTCTATCAGACCGTCCAAAGTATAAAACCCACTTATGTACACTTCTTTAGTTTTAAACTCACTTATCATTCATCCGTGAACACCATTCCCCCTAAGGGGAGAAGTGCATCAAGCCAACAAAAATTATCTGGAGAAACAGAGCTACCTTTTTGCCAGAAATGCTCCGCACTTTTAGAATATTAACAAACTCATTTTTTATAGTTTCGGTCTTTTAAGAGAGAATTAGGGGAGTGTCCGATCCAAACTTTCTATGGATTTCGATATTTTTATCTAAGACTCATCCTCCCTCATCATCTTTTTCCACTTCTTCCTTTGGAAAGGTTTCTCTAATGTAGATAGTAGGGAAAATCCGTATTATTTATCAAACAGTTTGATAAGCTATATGCGAAGGGAAACAGAAAAAGAAATTGGCTGAAAAGTCAAAATTATGGAACATCAACAGAATTGTCGTATTTACGGGGGTCAAATAGAAGAACAGGGGTTCTCTCCGAGATGTCTTGTCTATGTTTTGTATATGAGCTAGAAACCGTAAAATTTTATTGTTTGAAGGCCCCCCCCCCACTCACTACGTACGCCTGATGTAAACTAAATACTAAATAATTGACTGAAATAACAGACTAGACTGTCAACAAAAACTGAGTCTCTAAATGATTGACAATAATATTGCTAATGCATCAACTGATTTCGATATTTTTAACTTCTCCATATATGAGAAAAATTCCAATAACAGAAACTACGTGAATTTCAGGCTTTCTACATGCATCGAAGAATGCCAAATAAAAACACTGTCATACAAAGGTGTTGGAAGGTTTACACACTCATGACTTGCTTTTCGTTGCCTGAGCTTCTATTGGCATCATATAATGTGCCTGTTGAACCATTATGCGCCCTTCTTTCACACTTTTATTGCAAACATGGTAAAAGCTGTATAATCCTACGATCCCGGCTAGGCTATTTTCTTGCAGTTATCTTGCTCTTAGTTTTTTGTTTTTTTTTTTGCTTATGTTTTATAGTCATTTTCCCGGAATTAAATTATTAAACTGAACTGAAGTCAAATATACCAATCACTATATTTGCAAGTCCTCATTCTACATAACTTCACGCTTAAAGCAAACACAAATTGGACAAATTCTAATTTTGCAAATAGTTCTAAAACTGTATCAATGGCTGTTTCACACTCATTGTCAGCAAAGTGTTCTTCTGCAAGCTCAACATCCATTAATTCAGTCTCTCTATCAGCAAACCGTGTGTCTGACAATTCAGTATCTACCCAGTTCAACTTCCTTAGCAGCAAACCGCGTATCTGAACACTCTGTATCCGACAGCTCACTATCGGTGTCAGCAAATCATGCAGGTAAAAGTGCACCATCTTCATCCTCAAGATGTGGCACTTCACAGCCAAACGCACAAAGTACCTCCAGAGAGCCAGAAATTTGATTCAATGGTGCCCACAGGCTTGAGACCTCTTCCTATTTTAAGAAGACCAACCGTAAATGGAGCTGGATCTGATACGGGTGGAAGCAGTGTTGCAATAGGATCTGAATCAGTAAGGAGTATCCAGTTTTCAGCCACTGTCCAATCGAAAACCGTTGAGGCTAGCGAGAGTAAAGGCATGATATTATTTATAGTAATAATAGTGCTTGCTTTAGGCTACAACATTTTTTATTCAACTTTTTTCTTTCTTTATCTTGTTCCTTTTAAGCGGAAGACATATAGGGAGTGGTTGATAGTTACAAGATTATAGACAGTTGTTGTTTCTTTCTTAACGGGAGAAAATGGATTTTTTTTTTACCTATGTCAACTTTTTTTTACCACTTTTTTTCTTTTTTTTTATGGCTGCATATAAACTATATATTTTTGAAGTTAGTTAGCAATGTTATAAAAAAATATCACTATATATTTCACTATATTATCTATATTTTTATACTATATTATACTATATACTATATTTTTCCTTTTATTTATCTATTCACTTATGGTTTGTAGTATTTAAATAGCTACTGAGGATGAGGGCTATCCTCTCTGTTAGTTCTCTTAAGTTAAAAATAATTTGAAATTTGCGCGAAAACTTAATCATTTTGACTAAAAATATTTAAGTCAAATAAAAATTCATGACTGAAAGAGTGACGTCCGAGAATTATGTGTCTGTTTCTTAAGTTACAGCTTACAATCCTTTTTTATTTATTTTAGTAGCTGAACCCAACTGTGATGCAATAATTGAAAATCTGTTTGGAGGAGGTGATATACAAAAAGACACTGATGAAGATGACGTTTTGTTACCCCCCATGAGAAACCTACTTTGAGACCGATTGATTTGTCAGCCTCGAAACAAGAATGAAGCCCCTTATGATTTGAGCTCCAGAGCTAGAAAGTTGCCAACTAGATCTGAAAAAATTTTTACCCCACGTGTATCTTCCTTTGGGAATTTTATAGAGTCAAAACTAAACAAGACTCCTTAAAATTTTAAAAGGTTATCTAAACCAGAAATTCAAACCGAAGCAAACTCGAGTTGGACAAATTCTAAAACTGTATCAATGGCTGTTTCACACTCATTGTCAGCAAAGTGTTCTTCTGCAAGCTCAACTTCCTTAGCAGCAAACCGCGTATCTGAACACTCTGTACCCGCCAGCTCACTATCGGTGTCAGCAAATCATGCAGGTAAAAGTGCACCACCTTCATTCTCAAGATGTGGTACTTCACAGCCAAACGCACAAAGTACCTCCAGAGAGAGCCAGAAATTTGATTCAATGGTGCTCACAGACTTGAGACCTCTTCCTATTTTAAGAAGACCAACCGTAAATGGAACTGGATCTGATACGTAGATGGATCTGGATCTGGGAATGTAGTGTAGTATGGGATCGTAGTATGTAGTGTAGTATGTAGTATAGATGGGAATGTAATTTTGAGCGAATCAGTTGGAGTAAATATTTGCTGCGTGCTTAGTATTTTAAGTAATTTCCAATTTTTTTTATTAATTGCTTACTTTTACTTAATAAAGAGCAAATGAACCCCAATTCCTATATTTTACGTTTTTTATCTGATGGGAATGTAGTGTAGTCTTCGTCACTATTTACATTAAGCTTACGAGGAGCAATTAAATATTCTTTATTTTATTAATTAATTTTTATTTTTATTATATTTTTATTTTATTTTATTTTTATTAATTAATTATTTTTTTTTATCAATTAAGGAAAAACTAGTCACCCTCTTTGCAGAAAGTATATAATTTCTTGTTTTGTATGAAAGATTGAAATGTTCGATGGATCTTCCTTAGATTAAGGGGGATGCCCCTAAATAAAAAAAATGCCATATATGCCATATGACTATATGACTTCTGAAATGCGACTTCTGAACTTCTGAATGCCATATGACTTCTGAAATATTGCCATCAAAACATGTCTAGGTATTTATGACGTATTGTTAATTGAACAGAGTCCAAACGAACGAGACAATAACTATTTTATAAATGAACTGAGAGAAAAAAAATGAAAGAACACTAAACACATTTGACAAAAAGTACAGAATTAGCTGGAAGAACTTGAACAACAACATAAATTTGATGTCAATTAAACATTGTTGTGCTTGGATGAGTCATGACTAAGTTTTGTTAAAAAATTGGGTCAAAAAGTCAATCTTTAGCGCAAAGAGCGAGGCGATGAAGAGGGGGCAACCACCCTCATATACACAGGGGCGTCCCAAAGGGAGGGCGGGGAAGGGCACGCCACTCCTCCAAATTTTTTGGCATTCGGCAGAAATTTTGCAAAATCGGCAGAAATTTAGCAAAATTCTTGATTTGTGCAGAAAATTCGGCATAAATCAGGTAGCGATTCGGTAAAATTTACGAAGATCACCCCCCCCCCCCCCAATAAAATTAGCCTCGTGACGCCCCTGCATATACGTAATAATTTTTTTTTGTTTAAAATTTTGATGTTGCTCCTTATTTTCAGCTGACAAAACTTGTTGTTGTTTTTTTTAATTTCATAGAAGAACTGAGAGAAAAAATAAAATAAAAGAACACTGAAAACACATTTGACAAATAAGTGAAGAATTAGTTTGAAAAACTTGAATAGCAAAACAAATTCACTGTCAATTACTATTGTTTTACTTGGATAAGTTATAATTAGAAAACAATAACCGGTTCCAAATTAGTCATATAACAGTGCTATATTCATCTGTGCCTCCTATTGGCACAGCATCGGCCAGCAATGCCTTGAATATTTTCTATTCAGACAGCTGCTTTAGATCCTTCAAAAATTCTTCTGGGCTTATTATGTGGGTGGATCCTGAAAATTTAAAAGAATTAATAATTACCTAATTAATTGCTTAAGTAAATAATATTAGTCAGTTATATTAATGCTATGAGTAGATAAAATTAATTTAAATTATTAGATGGTAAAATTGAGTTAATTATATAATTAACTAATGAATTATTTAATAAAATAATAACTTAATATCTAAGTCATAATTACCGACTTATTATGTGAATGGATCCTGAAATTAAAATTCAATATATTAATAACACTGATTAATGAATTAATTAATAAAATAATTACCTAAAAGCGAATTAATATTTACGAGTTAATAGTCAAATTTGTATATCATTGTTGAAGCATTTTCTGGAACCTAGTAAAGAACGAACTCTAGCCTAGAGTAGCCCAGAATTTAAAAACGCTTTTAGAAAAAAAAACAAATGTCGAGTGAAAAAGAATCGCCATTTGAAGCTGGTTTAGGAATTGCAATTTCTGTCTTTTTGAATTTCTAAGTCTTTTTATTCTAGTTCCTACATATATCTGAATTTGTAAAAATTCAGATTTATGATTCAGATTTCAGATTTATTCAGATTTATTCAGATTTATTCAGATAAAAATTCAGATTTCAGATTTATGAAGATTTATGATTCTTACCTTTTTTGCTACAGAAGTCTTTTTGTAGGTTTCTATTCTTTTTTCACCGGAAGCTTTCCGTTTCTCATTTTCTTTTCTTTATCATTTTTCATTTACACTTATTATTTTGTTGTTTTTTTTACCAGAATTTTCGTGTTTTCGATCTTCTTGCTTTGTGATTTACTCACAATATTTTTCTTCTTTTTTTTTCTTCTTTCGCCAGAAGGTTTGCCTTTCTTATCGTCTTTACTCTATCATACCAAAGCTTTTGTTGTAATTGTTTAATTAGCTTTTCAGAATCCCTTTGAGTATTTTTTCTTGTTGAATTGTTGTTTCTCTGTATATATAAATTTTTTTTCGTCTTTTTATTCTAGTTTCTACATATATCTGAATATATAAAGAATGTTTCGAAGAAGTTTTTTTTTACTTCATAAAATTCCGTTCGAAAAAATAGAAAGATTTTATGAAATTACAAAAATTACAGCAGATTTAGAAAATTCTGTTCGATAAACACCGACTGCAAGAAGATGTAACGCCATTTGTGAAGTTATCAGTAGCACCTTGTAGCGACAAGCACTGGGTCCTTATCGTTTTTGATGGAAATAAAAATTTATACAAATCTTGCCAAAATATTCTAAATATCTCTTTTTGAAACCTGATACTTTTTATTTAAGTTCAATTTTCCTGTTAGCATTATAAGTATGGTACATTGCATTTGCATCCCTGGTAGATTGTACTCTAAAAGTTGTCGGTATTCGAGTACTTTTTATTGAAAACTGAATTTTGAATCGAAAATTTCATTATTTTCTTGAAGTAAAATAAGCTAGAAGAAGGTGTAACTTTCTGCTGAAGGTGTAATTGACTTTGAGAATCAAAAGGCTGCTACTGTTTGAATTTTTACTAATGAAATAGATAGTACATGAACAATCATAACTGTGTTATTGTTCATGTCCACTTTTTAGTGAAGTGTAACATATTAAAAGGCTACATATTAAATATATTGAAGGCCACTTATTAAATGTATACCTTAGCAAGAACTGTGGAGCAGGTTTTAAATATCGAAAAAAATGAACGCCCATAGTTAATTATTTCAATTTATTTATGACCCGTTGTAAAAATAAATTACGAACGGAGGACACTAAAAAGAAAAAGAAAGTGAGAAATGATAAAGAAGAAAAACATAACATGAATAATAAACAGGTTATAAAAGAAAAGAAAGGCAGAAAATGACAAATAAAACAAAGAGCGAAATTCATAACTTAAGATAGGCACAGTAATACCACAATGTGGAAAATTACAATAGAACAAAAAAAATAATTCGTAACATATAAGTACACGCACAACATCATACTGTATTACAGTGTATAAGGATATCCCTTAAGGTATGGAGAATAGTGAAAATCATACTGTATTACAGTGTATAAGGATATCCCTTAAGGTATGGAGAATAGTGAAAATCATACTGTATTACAGTGTACAAGGATATCCCTTAAGGTATGGAGAATAGTGAAAATCATACTGTATTACAGTGGTATAAGGATTATCCCTTAAGGTATGGAGAATAGTGAAAAACATACTGTATTACAGTGCATAAGGATATCCCTTAAGGTATGGAGAATAGTGAAAATCATACTGTATTACAGTGTATAAGGATATCCTTAGGTATGGAGAATAGTGAAAATCATACTGTATTAGTGTATAAGGATATCCTTAAGGTATGGAGAATAGTGAAAATCATACTGTATTACAGTGTATAAGGATATCCCTTAAGGTACGGAGAATAGTGAAAAACATACTGTATTACAGTGTATAAGGATATCCCTTAAGGTATGGAGAATAGTGAAAATCATACTGTATTACAGTGTATAAGGATATCCCTTAAGGTATGGAGAATAGTGAAAATCATACTGTATTACAGTGTATAAGGATATCGCTTAAGGTATGGAGAATAGTGAAAATCATACTGTATTACAGTGTATAAGGATATCCCTTAAGGTATGGAGAATAGTGAAAATCATACTGTATTACAGTGTACAAGGATATCCCTTAAGGTATGGAGAATAGTGAAAAACCATACTGTATTACAGTGTATAAGGATATCCCTTAAGGTATGGAGAATAGTGAAAAACATACTGTATTACAGTGCATAAGGATATCCCTTAAGGTATGGAGAATAGTGAAAATCATACTGTATTACAGTGTATAAGGATATCCCTTAAGGTATGGAGAATAGTGAAAATCATACTGTATTAGTGTATAAGGATATCCCTTAAGGTATGGAGAATAGTGAAAAATCATACTGTATTACAGTGTATAAGGATATCCCTTAAGGTACGGAGAATAGTGAAAAACATACTGTATTACAGTGTATAAGGATATCCCTTAAGGTATGGAGAATAGTGAAAATCATACTGTATTACAGTGTACAAGGATATCCCTTAAGGTATGGAGAATAGTGAAAACCATACTGTATTACAGTGTATAAGGATATCCCTTAAGGTATGGAGAATAGTGAAAAACATACTGTATTACAGTGCATAAGGATATCCCTTAAGGTATGGAGAATAGTGAAAATCATACTGTATTACAGTGTATAAGGATATCCCTTAAGGTATGGAGAATAGTGAAAATCATACTGTATTAGTGTATAAGGATATCCCTTAAGGTATGGAGAATAGTGAAAATCATACTGTCTTACAGTGTATAAGGATATCCCTTAAGGTACGGAGAATAGTGAAAAACATACTGTATTACAGTGCATAAGGATATCCCTAAGGTATGGAGAATAGTGAAAATCATACTGTATTACAGTGTACATAAGGATATCCCTTAAGGTATGGAGAATAGTGAAAATCATAACTGTATTAGTGTATAAGGATATCCCTTAAGGTATGGAGAATAGTGAAAATCATACTGTATTACAGTGTATAAGGATATCCCTTAAGTATGGAGAATAGTGAAAATACATACTGTATTACAGTGTATAAGGATATCCCTTAAGGTATGGAGAATAGTGAAATCATACTGTATTACAGTGTATAAGGATATCCTTAAGGTATGGAGAATAGTGAAAATCATACTGTATTACAGTGTACAAGGATATCCCTTAAGGTATGGAGAATAGTGAAAACCATACTGTATTACAGTGGTATAAGGATATCCCTTAAGGTATGGAGAATAGTGAAAAACATACTGTATTACAGTGCATAAGGATTATCCCTTAAGGTATGGAGAATAGTGAAAATCATACTGTATTACAGTGTATAAGGATATCCCCTTAAGGTATGGAGAATAGTGAAAATCATACTGTATTAGTGTATAAGGATATCCCTTAAGGTATGGAGAATAGTGAAAATCATACTGTATTACAGTGTATAAGGATATCCCTTAAGGTACGGAGAATAGTGAAAAACATACTGTATTACAGTGTATAAGGATATCCCTTAAGGTATGGAGAATAGTGAAATCATACTGTATTACAGTGTATAAGGATATCCCTTAAGGTATGGAGAATAGTGAAAATCATACTGTATTACAGTGTATAAGGATATCCCTTAAGGTATGGAGAATAGTGAAAATCATACTGTATTACAGTGTATAAGGATATCCCTTAAGGTATGGAGAATAGTGAAAAACATACTGTATTACAGTGTATAAGGATATCCCTTAAGGTATGCAGAATAGGCTATACGAAAAATGTGGTTCAATACCGCTTTACTAGGTCTATAATGAAAGAAAGGTTGAGGTGGTTAGGGCATGTTGTTCGGATGAAGGATGACAGATTGCCGAAGATTGTTCTTTTTCGGCCAACCATCTAGGGCTAAACGGAAAGCAGGTCGTCCCGTCTGGGTTGGGAGGACGTCATAAAGAAAGATTTAAAGGAAATGGGAACTTCGTGGGCGGGTGTAAAAAGGGAGGCTTTGAATAGATTGGGGTGGAGGAGGAGCGTGCGTACCTGTGTTGGCCTCAGGCGGCTGGGTGCTGCGATGAGTTGTTAGTAGTAGTAGTATACTGTATTACAGTGTATAAGGATATCCCTTAAGGTATGGAGTACGCTGAGAATCGTAGCGTATCATAGGCTACATTTTATGTGAATGTAGTTACTTTGCAAAGATAATCATTTATTTTTTGATCAATTTCATGAATTTTCCAATAAATTTTGTTGAATGTCATGGGTTTGTGGCAATTTTTAATAATTAATATCATGTCACAGACTTCACACATTATTATAAAATAATTGTGATCTCATGAGGCATTCCCAAAGGGCCGATAATCATCTGTTCGAATTGCTCCGTTCAGCCAATCTTAAAAGAACATAAAAACTTAGTTCCAAGGCAACCTGTAAAAAGCATACTATGCCACTTTTACGTCATCAATGGAACAAGAAACTGGTTAAAATCTACGAATGACGCGCCACAAAGCACCTCTGCAGCACTTTCATTTATCGTTACTGTCACGCATAAAGGACATTTGTGAAACACCTTTGAAGATTTTATTCGTATAGTCTATACTTACTAAATTCACAAAGTTTTTACGCTGATCAATTTATGTACGACACATTTTTTGGCGCTCAAATAACTTTTTAAGATTTGCTTTTCTTCTTTGCTACTTCTGTGGGTTTTGCCAAAACATAAGAAGAGAATTCGGCTCTATTAAAAGTCATCATACACTTTTTGAAATAAACACTATTTGAAGATATGTTACCTTAATCGGACATTTTCACACTTTTGAGATAATTAAGAAAAAACCTTTTGCTAGACTATTAAAAGGATAAAATTAAAGAAATGAAGGTCGATAATGGATAATTTTAAAGGCCAACTAAATTGCACGACGAAACAAGACGAATATTTCGGGAAGATAACTGCTTCCCTTCTTCAGCGGTATAAGAGACGCGTTCGCATTTTATAAACGAACGGGAAACGCGTTCACATTTTCTCAACGAAAACGTGAACAAAACAGAAGTGGTTGTCTACCAGAAATATCTGTCTTGTTTCGTCGTGTATTTTGTTGGCTTTAAAGAAAAAAAACATTTTCGTTCTCCACTTTTTTAATTTTATTTTTTGTTATGGCAGGCCAAAGTGGTTAACGAAATTATCTTCGAAATGCTTATGGGGAGCATTCTACCAAGGCTATTATTGTGTTCATTTCTCTTATTTTTTGTGTTGTTCGTCTTTTTAGGTTTTTATTCTTTTAATTTTGGTCTTTATTTGTTGTTTCTTTTTCCTTTCCACGGTGTTTGAATATATAACTTTATTTTTATCCGGTTCGTTTTGTTCAAATTTTCGTGTAGAAAAGGTGAACGTCTTTGCTTGTAAATTTCTCTTATACTACTGAAGAAGGTAGTATAAGATTAAATATAAGATTAAGAAGGTAGTATAAGATTTAAGCAGTATAAGATTATAGTAGTATAAGATGAAGAATGATCCCAACATATTCGTCTTGTTTCGCGGAGTATTCTCATCAGACAAAAAAAAGAACACATTTATCGATCTGAATTGCTTTTATTTTATATTTTGTTATCGCAGGCAAATGTGGTTTCAAAATGATTATGTTCTCAAAGGAAAAATTAGCGGAAAAATGTATGTTCAACTACTCTTTGTTCCCCTTGGCCTACATTACCCTTCTGATATCAATTTCGAGAACAGCTTAGCAAAGAGGTTTTGAAAACTACCACCGGTGCAACATTTAGGCGTTGTAGTTAAGATAGGTTCGAAAATGTTTCAGCTTTTCAGCGACTGACAAAACTTACCAATGATAACTTCCCAAGTATTAATAGCTTTCGTAACTTCGTAAGCACAACGAATCTCTGAAAATGTGGCACCGCCAACGATGAAAACTATCAGCCGTGGAACGTTTTTCATATTTTGCTGTGATCTGTCCTTATGCCACTGTCCATAACGAGCACTGTAAATTGAAACATGGGATTTATTAAAGAAGAAGACAGATTAACCAAATTATTCAAACGATAATTGAAAGTATAGTAAAGCACCAAAAACCAAAGGGAAAATCAGAAACTTACAGAAAAATGAAGAAAAAATGAATGTCATAAAGGTCATATCTGACATTCCCACACTTTTGAAAAGAGGGCATGTGCTTTCCGCTTAAGCAAATTTCTCTGGTCATTTCTGTCACCCTTCTTCACTGCTTTATCTGCGGCTCTGTATTCTTTGTTTCTGAAAATCTGGCAGTCGGGGACTTGTCTTTGAATAAGCGATGCTTTTAATTTTTCGCTTTTCTCCATGTGGTCCCATGTTTGGTCAGACAGCCACAAGTCCTTTGGGCTCTTGCGGTAGCCAATGATGACTTTCTGGCTATCATGAAAGCAGAGCTTTATGATTTCCCAGGTTTGTCCACTGTCGGCATCCAATGGTAAAGACGGGGCTTCAGGTCTACTTCGAATCTCCAATTTAAAGGCTTGCTTTAGGTCCCTTACCAGCAGTTTCTCCGAGTCGAAAACTGGACATGAGAGATACTTTTTGGCGTTTTTATTTCTTTTTAATTCGAGGCAGACTCTTGCTGCCATCAGATTATTGGTCGGATTCTAAGTCAGCTCCTCTGTAGGCCCTTATATTAATTAGGCTCGTTCTCCACTTCTTGCTCCAGACACAGGGGTCAATCTAATTTCAGGTAAGGTCATCGGGGGATGTCCATGAGCTATTATATACATCCTGGTGGGAGAATATGCAGCGAATACAGATCCATAAGAAAGATTCTTTTCATTTCCTAGCTCATATTCAAAAAGACTATGGGTACACCTTTGCTGTTGAACACGAAAATTTGTATTAAGAAATAATTAAATTTTAAAGAAAAAGAATCAGGATACGATACTGGAAGGACATTGTATATTATAATAAGCTTTCCATAATTCTCTGTAGTAGTCTCCATAATTTTGTTACTAAAGTATTATTGTATCATCATATTTTTCTATATTTCATTATGATTAAACTAACTTCACTTCTTGAGTGTTGTCGCTATAACATGCAAGCATCACATATGAATCTGAACTTCTCTTAATTTTCTGTGTTTAGTCAATATTAAAATTTAATCAAGCAGGCAATGGCACTTTTCTGTGGAATATTGTATAATGGGGACAAATTGTTCTTTAACTAGTGATAAATGTATCATGTGGACCATGTACATAAATATATGTCTTTTAGATCATGAACATAAAATAATAAACTAGTGATAAATGTATTATGTGGATCATAGCCATGTACATAAGTATACGTGTTTCGTAGCTCTTACTTCTAAAAGTCGTATCTAATATTTTCACATTTCTGAAGTAATTGTCGAAAGTCAGTCACCTAGCTATTCTCAAAGAAAGAATCAGCGGGATAATGTAGATCAGAAAGATCAAATTGTGATTGAACAGACGTTGCCATGCTGATCATCTCTTTGAATGCGGCTCAGCAAACAGTTTTTTGCAATTATCTCTAGTGATTTGAAATCAAAGCGCATCACATCCAAAATGTAACTACTAAGATAAGGTTAAAAAAAAAAAAAAAAAAAAAAAAAAAAAAAAAAAAAAAAAAATGACGAACCGAATCCTTTACTCTCGGATATAAGTTCTTCAGGACAAGCACGGAATTCAAAGACCAACTTGCTATGACAACTGTGGCAAGTTCCATTAAAAGCTGAGAACAACAAGGTAAAAGGGGTAAAGAATACGGTCTTAGATTTACAATCCCTACCGGCGTGCAGATCTTCGTTTCATGGCCCTTCAGCAAGGAACCACAATAGGGTTGGGGGACAGCCATCCTGTGCTGTCACACAAGCTTCCTGTTTACCTATCCCAGATTTCTCCAGGTACCCATTTAGAACTGGGCCAACTCTGGCTGAGCTTACAGAGTCAAGCCAAAGACCCACGTTCAAAACAAATAACCAGCAACACCAGGACTCGAACCCATGTTCTCACGGCCAAAGGGTCTCAAGTCTAGCGAAAGGATGTAGGTCAAGCTTGTGTAGGGGTGGTCTGATAATGGTATGAATAGAAATCAGGGATTTTCAGAACTCTTTAGTAATGAAACAAAGAGAAACAGATAATCTACTGCTCTATAATTCCACTTTAAAAAGTATTCTATTAGTTTATTTTCGTGACAAGTTATAGAGGCCAAAAAGTATGGAACATAGACTTGGTTGTGGCAACGCATCACCACGTGATTCAGCAAGGTTTTAATGCAGAATAGACTCACCTCAAACTTTTTGCTTTTAAAGCGATTCTAAAACTTTTTTTTTTTTAATGCCAGCCGTTCGAGCATTCGGTGCGTAACTGTTGCAACCAGCCCTGCTGCGGGACCGCATGAATTGACAAAGGAATCCCCGCGCCAGTCGGCTTCAGTAAACTATGTCCAAATTGCAAGAACTCCCATCCCAGCTACACGTTCCTTTATTGAGCCTTCAAAAAAGCTAGATCCAAAAATGAAAAAGCGAAGTGTCTTCTGTCGAAACATCTATGGATATAACGCAGGGAAAAGTCAGTACTAAATGAACTGTGCTCCGTTTAAAACGTGGCATATGTACAAGACCACTTCTTATCTAAAGACAATACAGTCCTATTTCAGTAATTTCCACATAAATCAGTCTACATGCATGAAGCCAAACGCCAATTGTATCGTGAACCAGAGAAACTTCTTTGGGACATATTTTCGTATTAGCTGATCATATAGTGGACATAACTATCTTGAAATTATTTATGTTTAATAAATGGGAGAGTTTAAGGTTCTTTAGTTTCAAGGTTTGGCAAAATATTCCAATTGAAATGAAAGTTAAAAATAGCGATTGTATCCACTTCGGTATTTGAAGTATTAGCCAAAACGCTACTTCTCTGTCAGCTTAGAAAGAAAAATTAGTTTTCTTATGTCGTACAAATATATCATTTACGTTTACCAAATCAACATACTACTAAATCAACAGAGATAAGTTCAACGCTTGTATTGTCAACATAAATCTAAATCCAATGTCCAATTCCCTGTTCTTGAAAGCGGAGGGCGTAAATTAATTAAAAGCAACTCGATTATAATTTCCGTTGAAGTATCCTCGTTCAATTGGACCCTATCGAGACCGACTCTATCTTTGTTTGTCCTTTGAAAGAAAGCTCAACTGACATTTGTTTTTTCTTCTACCAGCTTTCATAAATGAAATACATGCTGCTGAACGATATGCCAAACAAACTATTAGAGTTTCATCTTTTTTTGCTGTCTGACTATTCTATAGAAATAGGACACAAGTTTTATATGATATTAACGGGAAACGAGCTGTGTGAGGCTTTGCGATATTAGTGTCCATTTGGGGCCCTGAATTTATATATTTGTGCATTTTTATGAGATGCTTCTTTTTTATTTTGTTACCATCTTTCCTTTTATTACTCCGCTGGTGATATTTTGCCTTTTTAGTGAGAAATGAAGCTCATTCATTCATATGAAATTGGAAAAAGAAACGGATCATGTTTGCCAATTTTTTGGCAAAATGAGTACCATCAAAGCGAACTCTTCTTTTGGCCATATACTTTCAAGAGATATTTGTTCCTGTTGCAACATCGTCTACTTTTAAAGTAAAGGCCAAACAAACCGAGTAGGAGCTTTAGAGTACTACTTCCAAATAAAGGACTTCAAATTTCTCTTTTTTCACTTTCTTTTACTATTAGCCAACTACAGAGAAGACTGAAAATGAATAGAATGGATCTTTGATGCCTTAACGTGACAGGAATGTGAATTAAAACTACCAGCACCATAGTCATGATGCTATGACTGGTTGAGCAGTATTTTGAGATCATCTAGCATTAATAATAGGAGCTTGACATTGAGTAACTCTTTTTTAAGTGTACACAGTTTGAGTTAGAGATCCATAAGTTAGACAATGGTGGTTCAAGGGGTGATTCAAGAATAAAAAAATGACCTGGTGGGTATTCCTCTAGCACCAGTCGATGCAGCTCGTCCAGCAAGATTAGGGAAATGCTCAATGGTGATTCAAGGGGTTGTAAGCAAAAAAGAATAAAAAATGACCTGGTGGGTATTCCTCTAGCACCAGTCGATGCAGCTCGTCCAGCAAGATTAGGGAAATGCTCAATGGTGATTCAAGGAGTTCTAAGCGAAAAAGAATAAAAAATGACCTGGTGGGTATTCCTCTAGCACCAGTCGATGCAGCTCGTCCAGCAAGATAAGGAAAATGCTCCCCATCAAGTTTATCATCAATGGCGTCCTCCATAACATCCTTGATAATAGGAGTCCAACGGGACATCTGGTAAGTCTGCTCTCTTTCCTTGCGATTTGGACACCACTGCTTTCTACGACCTCCCTATAATGAAAAACATCAAATTAAGCCTCAAAACTTCAACAACCTCCCTATAATGAAAACCCTCAAAAACCTAAAATTAAGCCTCTAAGCCTCAAATTATAAAACCTCAAATTCAGGCAAATAATCACTTCTCGGACAATACTCTTTAATATTTAATCAAACTTATGCTGCACGTAAAAAAAGGGAATGGAGAAAAGATTAGCAAACTCCCCAGAACTGTAGTCCCTAATATCTAGAAAAAAGACATAATTTTCACCTCCAATACTTCTAACAAATTGAACCATTATTTCTTTTAACAAAACTTGACAAACGATTTAGATCCCTCTTCGGACTATATCGTCACAAATCGCTTCATTGTCCGAAATATGATCAAGTAATTTTGACCAATGCTACCGCTAAACCAATTTTACCGAACGAACGAAGTGGTCGCACTTTTGTCCAGAATACGGTCGTGTTCTAGGTGCAATTATTTACCCCCCTTTAAAGTTAAAATGCAATTTTTACCATGCCATTTTATGACATTTTACCAATGACAAATAAAATAAAATTACGAATGAATAACGAATGAAATAACGAATTTTCCCTACCTAAAGCCAAACGTATGGAATGCGGTCGCGTCCGAGGTGCGACTATTTGCCTTATTTTAAAGTTGACAACAATTTACTGGTTTGATTCGGTTCCGTTTATATATTTTGCATTTCAATTTTTGCAGGGCTTTCAAAAATACAGTTTCTGTCTCACTAGCGTAAATCACGTGTTAAATACACGCCATCAGTTTACTTTAATAGGGAGGGGGTGGAGACTGAGAAGTTCCACCCCTCTGAGACCGGATTCCGTTTATCATGGGAATCGTATCTACTTTAATGTTTGTTTTTCTGAAGCGATTGTTCAAAAAGGAATTTCAGTCAAATACACCATACACTAATTATACTTCATTTCTTTCTTTATTCTGGATGCCCTAGAGTAAAAACCAGGACATTTCCATCACTCCCAGTCTTAAAAAACTCAATTTCTTAAATTCTTCTCCCCTTTGTAACAACCTTATGATTATCTGCCAAACTTTCATTCAAAAACTATAGAACGGAACCCTATTTAGTCAAAAACGAAAAAAAATGGCTTACCTCATTGATGACACAGAACCCAAGGTTTGTCATGTTGGTAATGATGGGTCGTTCAGGGTCTGGTATTGCCGCATGTTGAATCAGTTTAGTCAGATTTTCTCCAGATATTCCGTTTTTCGACAAAATGTAGAGGAGAATTATACGAATCTGTAAAATCAATTTAAATTAGTAAGGCTCTAATTTTAATTTAACTAATCAAATTTAGTCCTCCAATATGCACAGTTTAAATTATTTCTAAATGAGCTATAAATTTAAATTAAACAAAATCCCAAAAATTGACAAGAATGTGTGAAACTGGAAAGTTGAATATTTAGCAGGTTCTAATATAATTCAAAACACTAGAGTCAGAAGTGCCTTAAGGTGAACCTCAAATTTTATTTGCGCTTCATTTTTTAGTGATCCGACAAATCCTATCGACGCCACTGCCCGGAAACTCACAGCGAAAGTAAAACCTAGTTCATCAGCGAGAACTTGAATTACGTGCTTGCTCCCTATTGGTCAATATAATTACGCTGCCAATCAGGAAACAATGGAATAATAAATTAATAGCTAGGCGATTTTCTTAATTGTTTTTTTTTTTTTAACGGGAGTTTTTTTTTTCTTTTCCTTTCAATCGGTTGGCATTGAAGCAATGATACTTATTGTAATAGTTACAGATTGCAACAGATAAGCTCTTTCAATAATTGTTTACTCCTGAAAAATAATAGACTAAGAATTCCGACACCAACATTTTACCCAAATACCACTCCAATAGGCAAATAAAAAAAAATCTATTTTCATACCACATATGTATTCTACAATACCAATTAGCTCAATTCCTTTTTTTTGTCAAAATATCAGAAGAAAATGTAAAAAAGGAATTTTACATTTTTCAGACTAAAAATTTAAAAAGGAAGAAGATGTCAAAAATCCCTTTTCCTTCTTATTATACAGAAATTAAAAAATTCTGATGAACGGTCACTACTTTTAAAGCAACTAATAATTCTAATTTTTGCTAGAAAACAAAATTCGATTTTAGGGAAACAAGCACTCTCCCCCCCCCCCCCCCCAACCCCACCCCCCAAGACAGTGGAGATCCTTAGTTCTGTCGAATATGTCAAAATTTTAATTTGCCTAAATTTGACCAATATGTAGAAATAAACCGATATGAAAATTTTGCCAATAATGAAAATTTGGCAAAATATGTGATAGCTATCTTAGGCGAAAAAAAAATCATCAAAATAAAACATCACTCCATCTTTAAAACATAGAAATAGACGTGATGACAAGAACGATATCTCTCTCTCTGTCTTTATGTCTCTTCTCTCTCTCTCTCTCTCTCTCTCTCTCTCTCTCCTCTCTCTCCTCTCTCTCTCTCTCTCTCTCTCTCTCGTCTCTCTCTCTCTCTCTCCTCTCTCTCTCTCTCTCTCTCTCTCTCTCTCTCTCTCTCTCTCTCTCTCTCTCTCTCTCTCTTCTCTCTCTCTCTCTCTCCTCTTCTCTCTCTCGTCTCTCTCTCTCTTCTCTCTCTCTTCTCTCTCTCTTCTCTCTCTCTTCTCTTCTCTCTCTTCTCTCTCTCTCTTCTCTCTCTCTTCTCTCTCTCTTCTCTCTCTCTCTCTCTCTCTCTCTCTCTCTCTCTCTTCTCTCTCTCTCTCCTCTCTCTCTCTCTCTCTCTCTCTCTCTCTCTCTCTCTCTCTCTCTCTCTCTCTCTCTCTCTCATCTCTCTCTCTCTCTCTCTCTCTCTCTCTCTCTCTCTCTCTCTCTCTCTCTCCTCTCTCTCTCTCTCTCATCTCTCTCTCTCTCTCTCTCTCTCTCTCTCTCTCTCTCTCTCTCTCTCTCTCTCTCTCTCTCTCTCTCTCTCTCTCTCTCTCTCTCTCTCTCTCTCCTCTCTCTCTCTCTCTCTCTCTCTCTCTCTCTCTCTCTCTCTCTCTCTCTCTCTCTCTCTCTCTCTCTCTCTCTCTCTCTCTCTCTCTCTCTCTCTCTCTCTCTCTCTCTCTCTCTCTCTCTCTCTCTCTCTCTCTCTCTCTCTCTCTCTCTCTCTCCTCTCTCTCTCTCTCTCTCTCTCTCTCTCTCTCTCTCTCTCTCTCTCTCTCTCTCTCTCTCTCTCTCTCTCTCTCTCTCTCTCTCTCTCTCTCTCTCTCTCTCTCTCTCTCTCTCTCTCTCTCTCTCTCTCTCTCTCTCTCTCTCTCTCTCTCTCTCTCCTCTCTCTCTCTCTCTCTCTCTCTCTCTCTCTCTCTCTCTCTCTCTCTTCTCTCTCTCTCTCTCTCTCTCTCTCTCTCTCTCTCTCTCTCTCTCTCTCCTCTCTCTCTCTCTCTCTCTTATATCGCGGAGATATATCGACTTTATTATCCATCTTTAATTACTTTGGTGAAAAAATCAAAATGGTTTAAAAATTTTAAAGCGGGACAGAACCACATTTTTCGAACAACGTACTTTTAAAACATGGTCAGCTAAACCGGTACGCAAAACAATCCGTAGATAATTCCCCAAGAAAACATCTAACAACTCCTCTGTCTCTCGAAGCGGCAACGTTTCACAACCATAATTGACCACTGTCATTACTGACAGTGGTCCAGCATTGTTCCAACATTGTTCCAACATTGGTCCAACAGTGACAGCTTCCAACATTCTAATCTTGGTATACAAACTTATCTTCCTATTCTTCCATACTTTCTTCAACTGTGAAAAAACGCCCTGGGCCTTGCCTTTTCAACTTTTAACATCTTTACTGCATCTACCATCCTCTGCATACTTTACACCATTACATGGTAATTTAACATTTTTCAGATTATACAAGGAATTTGCCCCCCGTGGAAAGTGTAAAATCGCCCCCGTGTAACGCCCACACGTGTAAAATTTACCCTGGGAAATACCCTCTGAAAAATTTCCTTCAATTTCCCAATAACAAATAGGCTACTATATGTAAACTATGGTTATTTAAAAAGACAGACATGGTAATTTACACCATTACATAGGTAAGCGAAGCTGTCCACTTGATCGATATTGTCGTTATAACGAAGCAAAACTCCACAACGGGTTAATCAGCTTCGCATATCCGTGTTGCATCTTTTCAATAAATAGGAAACCGTAGGTTTGTTACCAGGATAGATACCAGAAAAATAAGCATTGCAACACGCCAGAAGGTAACCAGAATATATACCAGATAATCTAAGAGTTCCTGCTAACGAAAATTAACCTGATTTTCAAAAAAAAGAGAGAAACATCCCCAAATGTCAAGCAATCTTAATCAAAACATTAGGCATATTAGAGAAACCTACTATGAAGGTTTCAAGCTCCTATCTATAAAAGAAAATGTTACTCTTTGCCAGAAGAAAAATCACAGACGCGCGTTAATTAGTTTTTTTTTTTTTTGTTATTTCTTTCCCAGGGGTGATCGTACTGAGCCAATGGTCCCAGAAGATCGAAATAGGGCTCACTCGAAAGAAACTACAAGTTCTAGTGCCCTTTTCAGTGAACAAAGAGGTCAGGGTGCAACTAACTCCCCTTGCACGCCCCTTTTATTCCTAAAGACATGCTGTAAAAATTTGAAGATAGGAACTGACTCAGAACCCATTGTTTACATATAGTAGCCTATTTGTTATTGGGAAATTGAAGGAAATTTTTCGGAGGGTATTTGCCAGGGTAAGTTTTACACGTGTGGGCGTTACACAGGGGCGATTTTACACTTTCCACGGGGGGGGGGCAAATTTCTTGTATAATCTGAAAAATGTTAAGTAATTAAATAAAAACCAATTTCTTTTAACTGAAATTAAGGAGCAACATACAAAGTTAAAACAAACAGAAATTATTCCGCATATGCGGGGGGGGGGGCGCCACTTCCTGATCCCTCGGTCTTTACGCCAAAGTTTGACTTGTTGTCCCAATTCTTTACGAACGACTCCTGAAACTCAAAGGCCGTTGAAATTGAATTAAAGTATTTTTAAAGAACTTTAAGAGTTTAGCGTAAAAAGCGAGGGATGAGGAAGGGGCAGCCTCCCTAATATGCAGAATAATTTCTTATTGTTTTAATTTCGCATATTGCATCTAACAAAATAGTGGAGAAATAGGAATTAATCAAGCAGTTTAGAAACCCAGACCGAAATAACCGGTTTCGTTTGCAATAAACACCTTAGGATGGCATGTGCACTTTTACTCATAGTATGGAAAAAGAGTGCACGGAGCTCACCAAAACAAATGTTGTCTATAGCACATGTGACCAAAACACATGGTCCTAGGGCTACGAAATATAGCACATATGGGCCAATTGCGGCTCTCGAGCCGCATGTGGCTATTTGAAAGCATGGGTAAGACTCACAAAAAGAAATGAAAAAATTAAAAGAAAATCATGGAAATGGAATTGATTTTCACTAAATTTAAAATAAAGAGTGTGATGAAATATTTTTTCTTTACAATTCATCTACCTGTATGATCATTATGTCTCGACACAAAAAAAAAAATCAAATAAAAGTTATTCCAAATAACAATTGTAACAAAATACAAAAGAACTATAGGAACTTCAATAGGATCTAAGTCTTAAACTGTCTGACAAATCCATACAATCTGCAAGTGAGCCTTGTGGAAACTAGTGCCATAAACAAACTACCTTACTAATGTAAGAAAATCTGTTTGCAGATTAGTGTCTATATTAGGCACAGCATATTCCTGTGATCCACTTTTTTCAACAAAGAAGGTTATAAAATCAAGTTACCGATCACAGCTCAAAAATGAGCATGTAACGGAGTTAATCCGTACTGTGCTAACGAACGATGAATCCTATTTCAGAAAATTCACGGCCAAGTTGCAAACACACATGCCATCTACGAGAAAAAACAGCAAACCAAATTTAAATATTTATGTATGTACTTTTTTGAAGACTTACTCAAGAAAATAAAATACCGTAACAACTGAGGTTTTGATGTTTTATTCCTGATATTGGACCTCATGACGAGAGATTATTGAAATGCGTCTCCACCTCTACTAAAGTTCGACCACCTCTGACGAATGAAAGATCTTAAGCCAAACTGGCCTGCTATGACAAAAAATCAACAAAGAGAAAATCTCAGTGAAAAAAAAAAAAAAAAACAACAAACGAGACTGCGGCCAGTGGAGAGAAAAGAACCGAAAAAATGTAAAACAACGCGAAATTTCGCCTGTATCCAAACAAGGCGTCTTCAGCACGAAAGAAACGTAAGAGGAACAAGACAAAAAAAACAAGCATATATATATATATGTATAGTATAGCATCTTTTCCTTACGTGGATCAGTTTGCGCCAATTGTATATATTTTTATTTTTTTTTTTTTTTGGTGGTGGTTTCATTGGTTTTTTAGTTTTAGCTTGTTTTTTTTTGTCTTGTTTCTCTTATGTTTCTTTCGTGCTGAAGACACCTTGTATGGATACAGGCGAAATATCCGCGTTGTTTTACATTTTTCGTTTCTTTTCTCTCCACTGGCCGCAGTCTCGGTTGTCGTTTTTTTTCACTGACATTTTTCTCTTTGTTGGTTTTTACCACCTCTGACCTATATTCTATTATAAATCAACACGTCTATGGGGAATATTACATATTGCTAAATAACTTTGATTATTCATCTCATGTTTCTCAGGTTTCCAGCGCTGCAACAGCTATGTTAAAGAATGGAAACATCACCGGAAATATGCTTATACAAAGAAGTTCCTCACAATCTTGCACCTTCACTGGAAAAAAAAATGCATCAAGTAGGTAAAATAAGGTAAAGAATATGGCATCTGATTATACAATCCCTACCCGCGGTATTGATCTCCGTTTCATGACCCTTCAGCCAGGAAGTACAATGAGGACTGGGGGCTAGCCATCCGGTGCTTCCACACACCCTTCTCGTTTATCTTCCTCAGATTTCACCAGGTAACCATTTATAGAGCTGGGTCAACTCTGGCTGAACTTAGTCATCTCACTGATTCCCATTCAAACCAAATAAACAGCAACCAAGGTCGTATCCAAGGGGGGGGGGGGGGGGGGGGGGGTTTTAACCCCCCCCCCCAAAAAAAAAAAAACTTTTCCAACTCGTAAAAATGAAAAAAAAATGAATATAAACAAATTTTTGATGTGTTTTTAAATTTAATTTTTTGTGTAAACCCCCCCCCCCCACCTGAAAAAAAATCCTGGATACGTTCTTGTCAGTGACACCAGGATTTGCAACCCTGTCCTCACGGACAAAGGGTCTCAAGTCTAGCGCGCTAGCCACTTTGCTACATGAAGTAGGAGAAGTCAAAAAACAAAATCAATACCCAGAAAGAACCTGCTAGAAGGCTGACTAGGTCATACTTACTAAGTGAATAATTAATACCGAATAATGAATTTGTGAGTAATTAATTGCTGTTTATTAATTGATAACACGATTAATATCAAACAAAAATAAGTTAATGTAGGACTCCATATAAGACAATAAAGAATTAATGAAAACACAAATTTTAAGTAAAAAATTAAACAAATAAATGATAAAATACTATTATTTAGAGCTCGCGACATTCAATAAACCGAAGAAATTCAATTCCATTTGATTTAGTTACTTTTAAATAAAATATCTAAATAATAATAATTACAACACTTTGTACCTTGTCCATGGGAGAAACATTTTCTTCAAGAAGCAAAGGAACAATTAGTCGCATGGGATCTTTGACTTTCTCTCCTTCGGCGTCAACACCCATTGCCAGGTCCTGAAAATATGATTTAATAACTGCATAAAATCCACTGGCATATTTCCCTTGCAGCAGCGGAGGTGGGGGCAAGAATTTTAGTTTCTTTTTTGTTTCTTTTTGTTTCTTACTTCTTGTTTCTTACTTAATTTAGTTTCTTTTTTGTTTACTTTTTGTTTCTTACTTCTTACTTCTTGTTTCTTACTTATTTTAGTTTCTTTTTTGTTTACTTTTTGTTTTTTTTTTGTTTTTGTTTCTTACTTCTTACTTCTTGTTTCTTACTTATTTTAGTTTCTTTTTTGTTTACTTTTTGTTTTGTTTTTTTGTTTTTGTTTCTTACTTCTTACTTCTTGTTTCTTACTTAATTTAGTTCTTTTTGTTTACTTTTTGTTTCTTACTTCTTACTTCTTGTTTCTTACTTATTTTAGTTTCTTTTTTGTTTACTTTTTGTTGTTTTTTTTTGTTTCTTACTTCTTACTTCTTGTTTCTTACTTAATTTAGTTTCTTTTTTGTTTTGTTACTCCACCTTCACTTTGCTCAGCGACACTTCTGTTATTCATACACAAAAATTTAATATTTACGATCACAGAACTAATAAAAACATGAAAATAACTTTTTTTTAGACACTTCATCTATAAAAGCTATACGTTTTTTTACGTTTTTTTTTACTTTTATCCAGAAAAATATTTTTTTTATACTAAAATAAAAAAATGGGGTAGAAGAAGATAAAAAGCGGGCCTTGAATGATAATCAAATGAGAGGAGACTACAGATCTTTAATTTTCAGTCTTAAATATTTCAATTTTGGCAGGTAGCAGGAAAACATTATTATTTACTTGTTAGTTACATTAGAATGTTAAAGCGTTTAAATTTTTTACATTTTTAATCTTCGGCAAGTGCGTTTTAATGGTAAAGCGGTAAATCTTTTTTAAATTTTATTTTATTACTTTTAATGTTTGGCAGGTACATTCTAAAAGCGGGGACCTTTTTCCACATTTTATTTTATTATTTTTAATCTTTGGTAAGGGCATTTTGATGTTAAGTAACCATTTTTACATTTCCGTTTTACTGCTTTTAGTCTTTAGTAAGTATTTTAATGTTAAAGTGGAAAAAAAAAATATTTTACTATCTTTAGTTCTCGGTTAAATTATGTACGACAGAAAAGGGCATTTAGCAACAAAAGATCTTTTGAATTCATGCCAGGGCGTATCCACGATTTTCGTTGAGGGGTTGGGTGGGTTTACAAAAAAAATTTTTGGGTGGGGTTGGGTGGGGTTGGGTGGGTTTACAAAAAAAAATGGTTGGGTGGGGTTGGGTGGGTTTACAAAAATTTTAATGCATCAAAAATGATGACTAAAAGGGCATTCTATGACATGCATTTTCCAATTCAATATTGGTGTTTTATATTAATAAACGAGCAATAATTGCATATATATTTATTTATCTCTAAAGTTTTTCTCAAACAGGACATTATACTTACTGGAAATTGTCATACTACCTATTTCCGGCGTGAAGAAAACGACCTAGATAGGTCAAATTTTGGCAAAATTCGTTTCCCCTAAAGACAAAACAAATCATAATTGATCATTGCATATAAGCTAAAAAAAAATATGCTGCGTTGACTATATAAATGGAGGTCTGTTCCAAAAAAGGTTATTTGGTGTCTTATAAGAAATCGAAGAACGAAAAGAATTAAGAAAGCGGAAAGACAAATATTAAATTTATAGACAAAAAAAAACATAACAAAGAATAATTCGCAATAAAAGAAAAAACTCTTTCGTTAAGGCTACTTCCAAAAGTTCATCTTTCTTCTATACCATATATACTGGGTTTTTTTTTTAGCATTGAAGACGGCAGAGGATCTTGCCAAAATATCTCTATCCTTTCTGTTATTCGTTGTTACCAAATAACATAAACAGGTTCTGAGACCTCACTGAGAATTCATAACGGACAAAAATAAACGAAGAACGATAAAAACCAAGGAAACAAATAGACAAAGTAAACAAGGGTAATTTTCAACCAGGGAATGAGAGAAAGGAAATATATATTTTGGCAAGATCCTCTGCCGTCTTCAGTGCAAAAAAAAAACAATATGTATCGTATAGCAGAAAAGATAAACTTTCGGATCTAACCTTAACGAAAGCTCACAATTTCTTAACGCCCTTGAATGTCACCCAAATAAAACAAACATATTCTTTCTTTTTTTTTACCCAAATAAAAGCAAAAACTAATTCTGACAGCAAAATTGTAAATGAGCGAAATCCTATTCGCTTATTTGCATTCGCTAAACATCATTGCTGAAGAAAAAATTAAGCTGACATAAATTGGACAATGGAGCATTTGATCATTTGGAGCAATTTTGAGCATTTGGAGCAATGGAGCGCAATTTTTAATCGCGTTTTAATTTTACCCAAATAAAATAATAATTCTTCCCAACATCCCCTTTTTCCATGATGTTACTAAAATAACACCCAGAAAAGAGTTGTTTATTTGTCACAATATTAATATGGTGCAAAGTTAATATAGTCATTTTTTCATTTATGTCACTAAAATCCGTGAAAAAAAAACAAATAGCATTATTTTTTGCTTGTCTAATTGATGATAAAAGTCAGACTTTTAACAGTTGATTTAAAACCAGTTGATTTTAGTTAAATAATTTGTATTTAATAAATATATACAAATATTTAATAAAATATTTATTATTAAATATTTAATAAGTATTTTGTATTACTTTAATAAATATTTGTAGCAATATTTGTACATCCAGAGATTTAGTGAAGTTAGCGATTTATATAAAATCATAGATGACTGAATTTTCTTTCAATTAATCCTTAAATTTTCATTCTATAAATTACGTTCGGTGGAACCCACCGCCTTTTGGATTACCACTTGGAATATAATCAAAAACGCAGGTTCAGAGTAGGGTGGAAAAATCATAATATTTAGCAGGAACACTAAAATATGACATTTCTAGATTTGGTTAAACATAGATTAATTTATTATTATTAGCTAACCACTGATTAATTAATCAAACATTAAACCCAGTTGTCTTTTTTCTTTCTTATAATATTTAGTTTAACGTGGGTTCAGAGCAAAATTGACTGGATGTCCGCAATCCAGGAGACTTGAGGATTAAACTGAACAAATTAAAACTGAACTGAACAGTTCAGTTTTAATGTGAACTAATATAAAAATATGAACTAATATGACACTGAAGTTAAAGAGCTGAACAAATTAAACTGAACAAATAAAGGCATGACACAAAAGGACTTAGTCATTTTGGGATGATTTCATAATCAAAATATACATTACAAAATAAAAAATAATTTTATTATTTTTAATGTCCACCTGAATTACGATATTCAAAAAAAAAAATATTACGGGGGAGCAGAGGATTTTCAAAACTACCGAAATGGGGCAACATCCAAAATCGGCTGAGAAACACTGCTTCAAATCCATTCTTTTTAAATGTTAAGAAAATCAAAATGTAAATAAGATTTTCAATTTTTCAAGAATAGCCACTTCGAAAAAGGCGCTGATTTGAAGAACTAACATGCAAACGCCTAAACAGTCAACGGCGCAAACATACTAAGCATGACAACTCTGACAGACCTCACCTGTTCAACTTTACAAAGACGACTGACTTCACTCTGGTATTTTTTCATACAGTCTTCAGCTAGATTCAGGAGTGAAGAGTAGTTACTTAGCTCCTTTTGATACTGTGGCATTTTCTTGATCATCATAGATAGATCACGAATTGATGACTTGTCACCAGCAGTCAGACTCTTCTTTGAATCAACAAAGGTCTTCAAGTTCTTCGTAATGTTTCTGCATAAAATAACCAAAAAGTCTCAAATTAGAGGCTCCTCAATTAGATTTTAGGGCCAACCAGCCTTTCTTTCTTTAGGGCCAACTAAATTTTATTAGGGCCAATTAGATTTTAGGACCAACCTGACTTTTTTCTTTAGGGCCAACTAGATTTTATTAGATTTTATTAGGGTCAATTAGATTTTAGGGCCAACCTCACTTTCTTTCTTTAGGGCCAACTAGATTTTATTAAATTTTATTAGGGCCAATTAAATTTTAGGGCCAACCTGACGTTATTCAGATTTGCGGAAGGAAAAAAAGGAACGAAAAGAAATATTAAGAAAAGATGAAACGAAGCGCCAATGTTGGTTTCCTCTTCTATTTTATAAAGTAAAAGAAAAGAGTTTTTTCTTGTGCTTTATATGCATATATCTGTATATATATATATATATATATATATATATATATATATATATATATATATATATATATATATATATATATATATATATATATATATATATATATATATATATATATATATATATATATATATATATAATATATATATATATATATATATATATATATATATATATATTATATATATATATATATATATATATATATATATATATATATATATATATATATATATATATATATATATAATATATATATATATATATATATATATATATATATATATATATATATATATATATATATATATATATATATATATATATATATATATATATATATATATATATATCTATATATATATATATATATATATATATATATATATATATATAATATATATATATATATATATATATATATATAATATATATATATATATATATATATATATATATATATATATTATATATATATATATATATATATATATATATATATATATATATATATATATTATATATATATATATATATATATATATTATATATATATATATATATATATATTATATATATATATATATATTATATATATATATATATATATATATATATATATATATATATATATATATATATATAATATATATATATATATATATATATATATATATATAATATATATATTAGTAGCTTGAATAGTAGCATTGTAGCATATATATTAGTAGCATTGAATATATAATATATAGTAGCTTGAATATATAAGTTAGTAGGTTATATGTGCTGTATAGTGCACATTGAGTTAGGAACAATTGACAAGGTTGACTGAGGTATTTTTAGACTTCACCTATCGAAGCAGCCCCTTAATAGAAATTTAAAATATATTTCACTTAAAACTATTAAGCATATTTGGTATTTTGAATTTTGGCGGTTGAAGGGCGGAAGAAAAGATACTGAGAGGATTTGTTCCACTGGGCTAATGGTATGTAAGAAGTGCCTAATATTCAGAACTGAAATTTGTTCATTTTATGTATTTTCTATATGTCTTTTGGGGGGCTTTGAGCACATCTTGGAGGACAAATTTCTTTCTTTTTTCTTTTTTTTTATTAAAACCTATGCTCGTATGTGCAATGGGAATATTCCTATATTCATCCTTCGTTTAAAGTAATTAAATAAAAAAACAGGTTATTAAAGAGATTTTTTAGAACATATCATAAATGAAGTTGACTATATAAGTGGTTGAACATATCATAAATGAAGTTGGGTATATAAGTAGTAGAACATATCATAATGAAGTTGGGTATATAAGTAGTAAAACACATCATATATGAAGTTGGGTATATAAGTAGTAGAACTATCATAAATGAAGTTGGGTATATAAGAAGTAGAACATATCATAAATGAAGTTGAGTATATAAGTATTAGAACATATCATAAATGATGTTGGGTATATAAGTAGTAGAACATATCATAATGAAGTTGGGCATATAAGTGGTTGAACATATCATAAATTAAGTTAGGTATATAAGTGGTTGAACATATTGTAAATGAAGTTAGGTATATAAGTAGTAGAACATGTCATATATGAAGTTGAGTATATAAGTAGTAGAACATATCATAAATGAAGTTGGATATATAAGTAGTAGAAGGTATCATAAATGAAACAATACATCTTGTCATAACCATAATAATAACGAGAATTAAGTTGGTTAACTAGAAAAAACAAAATAAAAAAACAAAAAATAAAGATAGACTCTAGTGCTTTCTATAAAATATCAAGCAAATTTTTATTTTCCGGAAAGCGATTGATATACTTATACATGCAAATATATTACTTATACATATTTATAAGTAGTAGGCTATATATGTCACTCAGTTATATATTTCTGTATATAACTTATATAGGCCTAGTCAGTGAGTTACACATATTTATAAGTAGTAGGCTAAATATGTCACTCAGTTATATATTTCTGTATATAACTTATATGCCTAGTCAGTGAGTTACACATATTTATAAGTAGTAGGCTAAATATGTCACTCAGTTATATATTTCTGTATATAACTTATATAGGCCTAGTCAGTGAGTTACACATATTTATAAGTAGTAGGTTAAATATGTCACTGAGTTATATATTTCTGTATATAACTTATATAGGCCTAGTCAGTGAGTTATGTATATTTATAAGTAGTAGGTTAAATATGTCACTGAGTTATGGCCTTTGCAAAACAAAAGTGATCCGTTTATCTGGCCTCCCCCAGGCCATTCAGCGTGTCCCCAGGTGGCGATAGGGGAACGCTCTACAGATATGTAGGGTACCTCCATAGGAGGCACGGACCAAGGGGGGACCTTGTCCCTGGGGGTCCATAATAGAATCTGGGGCACCCTTGCCCGGGGTCATAAATACAGGCGGAGGAGGAAGAAGGCCCCTCAAATGTACACTCAAAAGGGCCCACTGGTTTGTCCACAAGTTCCATGAGTTGCAAACCTTCTCCCAGCAATGGGTTAAATTGCATGGTGATGCAGAACACCATCGCGGGAGGATCCTCTATAGGAGGACAACTGTGGCAGGGCGTAAGATCCAGATCTATGGACAACGGCCTCTGCAAAGGGCTGCCTCGACCTTTTCGGGGTACCTGCAAGACTGGGGACCTTGCGGTCAACTCTATTCCCACTTGAGGAGTGTCGCCCCTCGAGGAAATTATAGCCTAGTAAACGACACAGCATTCGCACAGGATTCTGACTAATGGACAATTCTTCTGGGACTGGTATGTTTTGATGGGCGTCTTTGAGCTGAAAAACCTCTTCCTAGCTAATTTATCTATTACAGGTTGCCTCCCCGTAGTAGCATAATATTTGTAGGCATGAATATATAATGAGTCGGAGGTAATAGGCTTGAGATTGTCTGTGCAGGATTTCGACTCTTGTTGATAGAAGAGCATCGCCAAGTGCAACCATGTTGTGACCAAGATGGGCCCAGGATCGCACAAAGCCTCCATTGATGGAGGTCCCAGGGACTTCTTGCTGTCCGGTTCTAAGCCGGCTTAAGCACTTCGGTGTAGACTTGAGAAGATATGTGATCCCCGTCCTGCACTGGTATCCGGGATCATTGCTTTTCCTGAGGCGAAAAAAATTTCAATGATTTAAAGAACATGAAAATTGGAACTTGGAATGTTACGACATTAAAAAATGACTATCGTATCGACATTTTGACTGACGAATTCAGACGATTCGAACTGGATTTATTAGGAGTTTCAGAAACTCATATCCCAGGGGTAGGAAGCATGAAATTAGGTGATATAGAATTTGTTTACTCAGGCAGGAAGGATGGGGTACATAGACAGGGAGTAGGGCTCATGATGAATAAGGAAGCTGCTAAGTCTTGTTTAGGCTGGGAAGGTATTAATAATAGAATACTAATTGCTCATTTTATGACTAGAAAGTTCAGGGTATCAGTTATAGTAGTATACGCCCCTGTAGAACCGACTGATGGAGATACTAGTGACTCAGATGAATTTTACTTACAGTTACAGGAGCAAATAGACAAGGTCCCAGGTAGAAATATGATGTTATTACTGGGAGATTTTAACGCCCAGGTTGGTAGAAATAGGATAGATGGTATCCCAGCTTAGGTAAATTTGGTGTAGGAAAAGAAAACAGTAATGGATACAGACTTTTGCAATTTTGTAGGTATAACAATCTAGTTATAACCAATACGGTGTTTGGTCATAAAATGGCTCATAAGCTAACATGGTATTCACGTGATGGTAAGACAGCAAACCTTATTGATTATGTTATAGTAAACCGAAGACTGGCAGGATCAATACAAGATACTAGGGTATATAGGAGTGCCGTTATTGATGTTAAAAGTAAAGATCACCATCTAGTAGTGTCAAGGGTTAATTTAAAGTTGAAATATCGGAAGGGTAATTACCTCCCGGGAAGTTATGATGTTAGTAGACTCCAGGATGAGAATTTGAGAGAAACTTTCCAGGAACAGTTGAATACTAAACTTGAGAGTTTAAAATTTGATAATGTGGAAGATGGTTGGAATAATTTTAGAAAATAATTGTGAAGTTGCTGAAGGTGTATTAGGGAAGAAAGCTAGAACTGCAGCTAAGAATATTAGTGAAAAAGCTTTATGTTTAATAGAAAGGAGAAAGGACTTGTACAAGAATTATCTGAGTGATAGATCGCATGAAAACAAAAGAAATGTAAAGAAAGTGGAGAAAGCATTGAAATATGAACTAAGGAGGTGTGAAGTGGAGGCCATGGATAAAATTGCCGAGGATTTAGAAGATGCAGCTAGACGGCATAATAGTAAAATATTGTACTGGCACGTTAACAAAGTGAGAGGTAGTAGTCAATCCGGACTTGTCCCAGTTAAAGATAGGAATGGGGTGGCAATTAGCGATAAGGAAAAAGCTAAAGCGAGATGGGCCGAACATTTTGAGAACTTGCTTAACCGAGATAGAGTTGCAGGAAAAAATATAGAGGAAAATGAAAAAGTTTGTGATACCTTGGATGTGAAGGAAGATTTGTTTTGTGAGGAGGAATTAGCAACAGTACTAAAAGGATTAAAGAATAATAAGGCTCCAGGTGCTGATAGGGTAGTAAATGAGTTTCTTAAATATGGTGGCTCTGAGGTTAGAAATAAGTTATTGAAGATTATGAATATGATTTTTGAAAAAGGGGAAGTACCTAACGATTTTAGGAAAACCTTAATTAAGCCACTTTATAAGAAAGGTGATAAAAGTTAGTGTGGTAATTATCGAGGCATTAGTCTGGTCTCTGTAGGTAGCAAATTGCTTAGTAATATGATACTTTTTAGACTGAGAGATGCCGTAGACAAAGTTTTAAGAGAAGAGCAGTGCGGTTTTAGAAAAGGTAGAGGATGTGTTGACCAAATTTTCACTCTTAGGTTAATAATTGAGAAGTGCCTAAGTTTTCAAACACCTTTGGTCCTCAGTTTTATAGATTATGAGCAAGCGTTCGATTCTGTTGATAGAGGAGCTTTAGTAAAGGTTTTATCCTTGTATGGTATACCAGACAAATACATTAAAGTGATTAGTGCTATGTACGAGAAAAACACTGCTGCGGTTAAGGTAGGAAATGAGGTTAGCAGCTGGTTTTGTATTAAATCAGGAGTTAAGCAGGGTTGTGTTCTATCCCCCTTTATATGGATTATTTTGATGGACTTTGTTTTAAGGAGCACAGGAAAGGCAATGGGAGACCACGGAATCAAATGGGGAGGAAAAAGTCTCCTGGACTTGGATTATGCTGATGATTTAAGCATCCTAGATGAAAGTGTGAGCAAAATGAATGAAGTTTTAGAGGTTTTGCGAGTTCAGGGTGCTAGTATTGGTTTGAAAATTACTGTTAGGAAGACTAAGTCAATAAGGCTAGGAATAAGTGAAGATGAAAAGGTGACGTTGGGTAATGAAAAGATTGATCAGGTGGGCAGCTTCACTTACCTTGCTAGTATTATTAGTAAAGATGGTTGGAGCAGTGAAGATGTCAAAAGTAGAATAGTCAAGGCTCAGGGTGTTTTTTCACAGTTAAAAAAAGTCTGGAAGAATAGGAAGATAAGTCTGCAAACCAAGATTAGAATCTTATAAGCTACAGTGATGACAGTGGTCAAATATGGCGCTGAAGCATGGACGCTCCGAAAAGCGGATGAAGATTTGCTAGATGTTTTCCAGAGAAATTGCTTAAGGATTGTTCTGGGTACCCGGCTGACTGACCGTATTTCAAACAATAGGCTATACGAAAAATGTGGTTCAATACCGCTTTCTAGGTCTATAATGAAAGAAAGGTTGAGGTGGTTAGGGCATGTTGTGCGGATGAAGGATGACAGATTGCCGAAGATTGCTCTTTTCGGCCAACCATCTAGGGCTAAACGGAAAGCAGGTCGTCCCCGTCTGGGGTGGGAGGACGTCATAAAGAAAGATTTAAAGGAAATGGGAACTTCGTGGGCGGGTGTAAAAAGGGAGGCTTTGAATAGATTGGGGTGGAGGAGGAGCGTGCGTAGCTGTGTTGGCCTCAGGCGGCTTGGTGCTGCGATGAGTTGTTAGTAGTAGTAGTATATAATATATATATATATATATATATATATATATATATATATATATATTATATATATATATATATATATATATTATATATATATATATGTATAATATATATATAATATATATATATATATATATCTATATATATATATATATATATATATATATATATATATATATATATATATATATATACATATATATATACATATATATATATATATATATATATATATATATCTATACTATATATATATATATATATATATATATATATATATATATATATATATATATATATATATATATATATATATAGGTAAAATGACATCATTGAACAGTTCGAGGTAACGAACTGTATGTAAGGAGCGATCCGGCTCAATAATAACCGAAACTCTAAGAAACAGAGTCTTGATAACAATGGATACATCAAAATAAATATATAATATATAATGTTTATGAAATTCATGAAGTTTAATGTTTATGAAATTCATGAAGTTTAATGTTACCCATTAAAAGTTACGAGCCTAAGAAAATTTGTTTGAAAAAGGAGAAACACACCTAAAACATCAAGTGATCTTAATGAAAATCATACAATCAGATTCAGCATATCAGATTTTTGGGCGTGAATATTCGGATACCTTTAAATTTTCAATGATGGTCCTGGTTAAGAGCCAAACTGTTTAAAATTGAATAGTTAAAATTGATGGAAAAGCGAAGCGTCACCCAAATGTCAATTTACCCATCAAACAATAAAGACAGATATACATATTATATATATACATATATATATATATATAATATATATATATATATATATATATATATATATATATATATATATATATATATATATATATATATATATATATATATATATATATATATATATATATATATATTTATATATATTATATATATACATATATATATATATGTATATATATATATATATATATATATATATATATATATATATATATATATATATATATATATATATATATATATATATATATATATATATATTTGTGTGTGTGTATATATATCCCTCAAAATAATAAAAAAAAAACTATACAAATTGACAGAAAACAGAAACCATAAAAGAAAAAAACCTGCTAGTTCGGATACATAAATGGGCAACAGACTCAACACGGGGCAACAGAAAAATATGAAAATATTAATAATAAGGTGAGGTGATCTCAATCCTCAGTCGAAAAAGAAATTGGAAAGGATAAAATCAAAATACCATAAAAATTGAATCAATCAACTAAATAGGGGCCAACCAAGTTAAACAAGACGTCACAAAAATATCTACATAATAGTACAAAACGACTATAGCAACAAGAAATCAATAAATCAGCACATCTTATCATCAGTATGTTTGTCAATTGTTTATCAAGATTAAAGTATAACTGCTTACTTTAATTTTCCAGTAAGAGGAATTGATACCAGGGTCGTACCCAGGACTTTTTTCGGGAGGGGGGGGGATATAAGAGCATTTTGTTCGGAGGGAGGAGGTACAAAACTTTAATAAATGCATCAAATATTTGTTTATATTCATTTTCGCTACCTTGAGTCCTGGTTGAACTTCCTTGAAGTAATGATATTAGGGCTGTTTTAAAAATTTTTTAAACAGTTTTAATGATTAAATTTTAATGTAAGTTTCTTTTATAGTGTTTTCATTCTATTCGTCTGTTTTGCTGAGGACGGCCCTTGGATATAGGGTCGAAATGTTCATTTAAAGTTGCGTTCCACTGTCTTGTATAAAATTTCCCTGTTGTTCTACTTATTTGTTTATACTGTGCTATAGTTTTTTTTTTATCATACGTTTTGCTTTTAAGCTATATTCGCTTTTTACCAAGCAACATCTGAACCAAGAAAAGACGAATCATCTTAGATATTGCAAGTTTCCACTATATTCGCCGTTTACTGTGGAAAACACGCATATTGTGCATTTTATTGCATTTATATTTTGTGCATTTATGGAGCAATAGCAATTTGTTCTCACTTGAAATTGTGCAAGCAAAGATAATATAGATCACAGTCTTGTCTTATTGTTTTTTTTAGTGAATTTTCGCTTGTTATTAAATTTGTTTTCTTTTTTTTATGTTACTCTACTATTTACATTTATTACACAGTGGGTTAAAAATAAATTACAATCTTCATTGTCATTACAGCCGAGATCTTAATCACCAGTATGCCTTAGAACTAGAATATAATCGTGAACTGCCTTATATGGGCTTTTTAATGTTCAGAAATCCTTTCAGCCTTGAGATTTTTATTTATACCAAACCCACATACAACGACAGGTATTTACTTTTTTCTTCGAACCAACCTTTATGTTTAAAAATGGAGTGAAAGTATCCATAGTTGATCAGGTTGTGCAAGTACAGACTCTCCTCACATAGTCCCAGAGCAAAAATATGTCAAGGATATTTTATTTTACAATAGCCAAAGTGTGGAAAAAGATGTATTAACACCATTGGAAAACCCAATGTTGTTAATACACCATTGTGTTAACTTCAGCTGGACACCATGACATCCAGCTGACTGCATCTCTTGTGAAGGCATCTCTTTGGATCTCACTCTTTTACCCTATATTACCGAATTGAGCACACACATTAGAAAAACTGATAAAGATAGCCTTGAAGTCACTAGTAGGGGAAGCCCTTATACCACAGGGCGAAGTCCATATATGGGCATTGACCTACTTTGAATACTAACTATACAAGATCACAGCCAATCAGAGGGCTACATTACTAACTATACAAGACCAAACCTCTTTCTAGGTCAATAACAGGGTTAGAGTACGACCGGGACATGTGACATCATCAGACTTTCTGATAATTTCAGCATTGAATTTACGTAACTGTTATATCATAATTCCACCTTGAGACTATGTTTATATTGATCGCGCTTCGAGGTTAAGATAACAGTTCGTTTCAAAGCATTATGGAGCAAACATCAAATAGAATGGATGATTTAGAGGTTATTACAACGCAAATTTATAACGTAAGTTCTGTTTATAAATAATTAATTGAGATATTTACATGGTAAATTTTTACCAAATCATATTATTGACTTAAGTGAATATAGCACTCGATGCCTTATTTATGCTCTTTCCGAATATAAAATTCTTTTTTTGACGGAAATTTTAGCCCCCACCCCTATATATATCAATTCAGGGTATATATTTGCACATTAGGGGGATGGGGTTGCACGAAGCAAATATTAATTGTAACCCAACTAACATTTCTTTGAAGACATTAATTTATTTCTACTAGGCTAGCTTATGAAAATGTCGTTTGGTATAAATTTTAGGCCTACATGATGTGTGTGTGTTAGCGAGCTTTTTCTATTTAAAATTAAATAAAAAAAAACAAGTTTTTTTTTAACTGAAAGTAAGGAGCGACATTAAAACTTAAAACGAACAGAAATTATTCCGTATATGAAAGAGGCTGTCCCCTCCTCAACGCCTCGCTCTTTACGCTAAAGTTTGACTCTGTCTCACAACTTTATTTTTTAAAACAATAAAAAACTTTAGCGTAAAGAGCGAGGCGTTGAGGAGGGGACAGCCCCTTTCATATACGGAATAATTTCTGTTCGTTTTAAGTTTTAATGTCGCTCCTTACTTTCAGTTAAAAAAAATTTGTTTTTTTTATTTAATTTCTGATCGTTTTTAAGTTAATGCAGCTTTTATTTTGGCTTACCGTCACTGAATAAGTAAAACAAAATTTGCATATTAATTTTACTTTTCTTGTGCTAAATGGATTTCCAATAAACCAAAACCAATACTATACAGAAATACCAATACAGATATTATTCCGTATATGAAAGGGGCTGTCCCCTCCTCAACGCCTGGCTTTTTACGCTAAAGTTTTTTATTGTTTTAAAAAATAGAGTTGTGAGAAAGTCAAACTTTAACTTAAAGTGCGAGGCGTTGAGGAGGGGACAGCCCCTTTCATATACGGAATAATTTCTGTTCGTTTTAAGTTTTAACGTCGTTCCTTACTTTCAGTTAAAAAAAACTTGTTTTTTTTATTTAATTTTTGAAAGTTTTTGAATTAATACAGGTTTTGATTTTGGCTCACCGTACATGAATAATTACAACAAAATTTTCATATTAATTTAACTTTTATTAGGTCAAATGGCTTTCTCGAAACTTGTTTAATTTTATTTACGAACGTTTTTATTAGCAATAAATATACGTAACTTACGAATTAACTTACGTAACGAACTCCTATATTCATATATTCTTAATACGTATATTATGGATTCACCCCATAGTCAATACCTTGCTCTTTAAGCTAAATTTCGAATTTTGTTCTTTAAAAATGACCCTTAATCACAAAGGCCGTTAATTAGAATTAATAGCTCTTATGAAAGTACTAAAACATCTTTGGCTTAAAGAGGGAGGTATTGACTAGGGGTTGAACCCAATCATATACGTAATATTTTCTGTTCGTTTTAAGTTGTGATGTTGCTCCTTACTTTCAGTTGAAAAACTTATTTTTTTTATTTGATTTCTGGTCTTTTTTTAAAGAATGCTGGGAAATCTTGCGCCCCCTTCATAGCAATGTCCCTTCCCCCATGAAAGCTCCTTCATGAAAAGATCCTCCCACATAACCCCCAACTCACCCCCTCCCCCACTACCAGAAAAAAAAAACCCTGAAAACGTCTTTATACTTCCCAATAACCAATACCATATGTTAACATTGGGTAAAGTTCATAACTTTCAGCCCTCCCCCCGAGGACTTCGGGGAATTAAGTCATCCTTAAATACATAGTTATCATATTTTCGACCATGCCTAACAAAATGGCTATCTCAAAATTTTGATCGGATGACTTTGGGAAAAAATGTGCGTTGGATGGGGCCTAGTTGCCCTCCATTTTTTTTGTCACTTAAAAGGGGAACTAGAACTTTTAATTTCCATTCCAATGAGCCCACCCACGATATTCTTGGAGCATTGGGTCGATACGATCACCCTGGAAAAAAAAAATAAAAAAAATAAACACGCATCCCTGATCTTTCTTCTGGCAAAAAATGCAAAATTCCACATTTTTGTAGATAGGAGCTTGAAACCTCTACAGTAGAGTTCTCTGAAACGTTGAATATGATGGTGTGATTTTCATTAAGGTTCTATGACTTTTAGGGGGTCTTTCCCCCTTTTTTGAAAATCAGCCAAATTTTCCCAGGCGCGTAACTTTTGATGGGTAGCACTAAACTTGATGAAAGTTATATATTTGAAATCAGCATTGAAATCTGATTCTTTTGATGTATCTATTGGTATCAAAAACCCGTTTTCTAGAGTTTCGGTTACCATTGAGTTTCGTTACCACGAACTGTTTGATTTTAAGCCTATATTCTAGCTTTATTTTTGTCTCAGAAAACATTTAGAAATAAGATGTTCAATTCTGTAAGATTCTAAAAAATTTTTTTGATTATTTTTGTTGAAAATTTTTGAATATGAGCGGGATTTTTTGTCTAAACTAATAAAATAAAAGATATCATAGGTCAACTGCTTCCCATAAGCTAGACGTAAATAGTGACGAAGACCACACTGCCTTTCCATCATAAACAATAAGTAGAAACAACGGGGAAATTTCTTATACAAGTTTATTTATTGTAGCCCAGCTAGCATTTCTTTGAAGACATTACGGATCTTTGAAGACCTCCTGGATACGGCCTTGAAATGTTAATAAAAACCTCTTTTGGTTTACTATATGAAGTCTGAATGTTCTGTAGCAACAGCCGTCGGGTTATCTGAAGGATCAAAGTAATAGAAAGGATATTGTTCAAAGACAGAATGTCAAACATCCCATTAATATTATTTGGGTCTTTATTTTACTTTTTAGATAGTTATTTCTATAGTTATCTTTTATAACTAATATTAATAGTTCAGTTATTTAAGTTAGTTCTTCCATAGTTACCCACAGTTTAGTTAGTAATTACTTAGTCAAATATTTATTTTTTTCAGTTAGTTAAAGATCAAATAAAACGTGCCCTTTTTGGTCATATTTTGGAACCTGGTAAGGAGATGAACAAAATTGCCAAGCGATCTAAGCGCCCTTTTTCATGTTTGTCAAGTCTCTTGTCACTTCGTTTCAGCCATTTACTACTACTACTACTAACAACTCACCCCAGCACCAAAGCCGTCTTAGGCCAACACAGCTACGCACGCTCCTCCTCCATCCCAATCTATTTAAAGCCTCCCTTTTTACACCCACCCGCGAAGTTCCCATTTCCTTTAAATCTTTCTTTATGACGTCCTCCCACCCCAGACGAGGATGACCTGCTTTCCGTTTAGCCCTAGACGGTTATTTAGAACTTTATATCTACACGTAAACATTTCAATCCGGACTTACTGCGAAACTACAGCAATGTGCTGATGCCGTAGTTCTTTCCACTGGTCATCATTTTCATCAAGAAGGACATCTTTTTCCACACCCGAATTCAAGTACCTAAAAAAGAGAACGGATCGATCAAATCTACTACAACCGTCAGTAAGAAAAAGAATCCAGATTCATAGACAAATAATATTAGTATATGAGAATCATGTAATAAATTCAGACTATAGGTATGATCTTTATCCATATTTAATGAATTGAAGGTCGTTTCAACACAATAAAGTGCCATTGCGGAATTTGAATTTGTCTAAAATTTTGACTGCAAGATCTTTCTTTTCTGACAATATCTCAGAGATTCACTTTAGAAAAGAGTCTATTGGAATACTAAAACGGCTAAAGGAAGATTTTCCATGATCGGATGAAAAGTTTCTTCCCAGGTACATACTGGAAAGTAAGTCAGTTTTTTAGTATGCTGGAGAAAAAAAAATCTACTTATCTTTCTATTTTTAAGCTCTTGCAACTAATCCCCTAATTTAACTGATGGTCTTTACAACCTGAGCTTCAAAGGGGGCCAGCACAAGATATTGTTTTATGGGGAAATCTATCTTATTAAGGTCTATTACGCTTAATCTACATCGAATTGTTGCGCAAACGTCATGTGCTTCTCTGAAACTTTGTGTTGAAGGCGATGGAGGTGTTGAGTTGGAGGCGCAAACGTCATGTGCTTCTCTGAAATTTTGTGTTGGAGGCGCTGGAGGTGTTGAGTTGGAGGCGCAAACGTCATGTGCTTCTCTGAAATTTTGCGCTGAAGGCGATGGAGGTGTTGAGTTGGAGGTGCAAACGCCATGTGCTTCTCTGAAATTTTGTGTTGGAGGCGCTGGAGGTGTTGAGTTGGAGGCGCAAACGTCATGTGCTTCTCTGAAATTTTGTGTTGGAGGCGCTGGAGGTGTTGAGTTGGAGGCGCAAACGTCATGTGCTTCTCTGAAATTTTGTGTTGAAGGCGATGGAGGTGTTGAGTTGGAGGCGCAAACGTCATGTGCTTCTCTGAAATTTTGCGCTGAAGGCGATGGAGGTGTTGAGTTGGAGGTGCAAACGCCATGTGCTTCTCTGAAATTTTGTGTTGAAGGCGATGGAGGTGTTGAGTTGGAGGCGCAAACGTCATGTGCTTCTCTGAAATTTTGTGCTGAAGGCGATGGAGGTGTTGAGTTTGGAGGTCCAAACGCCATGTGCTTCTCTGAAATTTTGTGTTGAAGGCGATGGAGGTGTCGAGTTGGAGGCGCAAACGTCATGTGCTTCTCTGAAATTTTGTGTTGGAGGCGTTGAGTTGGAGGCGCAAACGTCATGTGCTTCTCTGAAATTTTGTGCTGAAGGCGATGGAGGTGTTGAGTTGGAGCTGCAAACGCCATGTGCTTCTCTGAAATTTTGTGTTGAAGGCGATGGAGGTGTCGAGTTGGAGGCGCAAACGTCATGTGCTTCTCTGAAATTTTGTGTTGGAGGCGTTGAGTTGGAGGCGCAAACGTCATGTGCTTCTCTGAAATTTTGTGTTGAAGGCAATGGAAGTGTTAAGCTGGAGGCGCAAATGTCATGTGCTTCTCTGAAATTTTGTGTTGAAGGCGATGGAGGTGTTGAGGTGGAGACGCAAACATCAAGTGCTTCTCTGAAATTTTGTGTTGGAGGCGCAAACGTCGGAAATAGAGGTGCACGGTGTTTGGTCTCGCTTTGGTTTTTGATGCGAGCTTTAGATAGATGTATGTAATCACTACTTTTGTATATTACCCTCGGGAATTCCAGTACATTTATATTATTATTATTATATGACATGTAAAAACTTATACAAATATCTAAAAAAAAAATTGCAATTTTCGGGGAGGGACACCAACTCGAAGTCCCCTCCTTCTGCGTAAGATACTTTTTGAGATGCAGCAAGTTGATAGGGTAAAGGTACGGCACTGGACCTTAAAGTACACAATGGCGGTGCTGATCTGTTTCAATGCCCTTCAGCCAGGAAGTGCAATGTGGGGTCAACACCCTTCCTGCTTACCTTCCTCAGATTTATCCAGGTACCCATTTAAAGCTGGGTCGACTCTGGCTGAGACAACACTGTCAAGCTAATGACCTCCTTCGCCCACACCCGGAATCGAGCCCCCCCCCCTAGATCAAAGGATTCCAAATCCATGAGCTTGGGGTTATTTTTTCATTACTTCCCCACGTTTTAGGGATATAGAATGACAGATTGCCAAAGATTGTGCTTTTTGGCCATTTATCTAAAGCCAAAAGGGAAACAGCTCGTTCCCAACTGAGACGAAAAAAAGTCATAAGAAAGGATTTTAAAAAATTGCAACCAAATAGGAGTGGGTAAAGAGTGAAGCATTGATTAGATTGGGACGGAGAAAGTGCGTGCAGCTCAGTTGCCTCAGGACAGCTTAGTGCTATAGTGAGTTATTTGTGGTAATAGCAGTGGTAGTATTGAGCACCAGTGGTCAGTGCCAGTTGCAAAGTTCAGAGCACATCATAATAAGTTAAGCAACTAAATAAAAGTGAATCTTTGGCACCAATCTGACCGTATGAATAAACTAAAATATTAATATAATGTATTAAATAATGTATATTAAATAATGCATTACAATGTACTAATTTAAATTTATCAAAAATTAAATAGAATTCATTAAGAATAAAAAAATTAATTAAATATGTTAAAATGTTATTAATGTATATTAAAATATGATACATTGAAATAAACGATAATAATTAAAATTAAAACATATGAATAAAACAACGAGCACAACTGACAGAGAAGGGTTTTCTTAAATGTAAGAGAATTTGCCCCCCCCCTCCCCCTCTTAGCCCTATTCTCCAAATTCTCATATAACAATGCTTTGTGACTGATAATCACCCCTGAAAAAGTTCATCTCTTGAAATATTCTCAGTGGGTGGGGGAGGGGGGCTAAAATATCAAAAATAATTTTAAGGCCATTTTCACAGTTGTCGAAGGGAATCCTTTGAACAGATCTGTTTTTATAGGGGATACCCTTTACCTCCTTAACTAGAAGCATTACGAACGACCCTATTGATGTTTGGATTTCTACTAAGGGTCTTATTTTTCTTTGGATTTAACCCTGAAATTTCCGAAAATTTCAAAAACATAGCAGGATCTTTTTTTTAAATTTTTTTGAATGAAAAAAAATCGTTAGGGTGAGTTAGTCTGCAAAACATAAGCTAGTAAGAAAAAAAGCCAACAGATATAACTATTGCGTCCATTTGACAAAAGTCAACCTTATATCTTTGTTCCGAAGCATATCAAAAGTAAATATATATATATATATATATATATATATAATATATATATATATATATATATATATATATAATATATATATATATATATATATATATATATATATATATATATATATATATATATATATAATATATATATATATATATATATATATATATATATATAAATATATATATATATATATATATATATAAATATATATATATATATATATATATATATATATATATATATATATTATATATATATATATATATATATATATATATATATATATATATATATATATATATATATATATATATATATATATATATATATATTTAAATAATATTTCTGTTCGGGTTTTCATAATTTTCGGGTTATTTTCGATTCATTGTATCACGACGGTTACAATAATCATCAGAATAGGCGGATTTATACCAATGAAAAAATAGATATTAGACGCATATGGCTTCGTTCCCAAGAAATATCTTTTTACTGGTAAGGTTTTGCATTGCTTGAAATTGTTGAAAGCTTCGTATTTTCAGAATTAGGACAAAATCATGCTTAATTAATAGTCAGGGATATCACGTAGCAAGGTTTCTTTAAATTAAGCCAATTTCCTATGTCAAGTAAAGTATCGTCCGTCAAGTGAGTTGAAGTATCTTTTTCGCTTTGTCGCGTTACATCTGGCATATTAGAGCTCCGGTAGATTTAAGAATAAAAAAATGAATAAATAAGAAAGAAAATAAAACAAAGAATAAAAAACATAAGAGAAGAAAAGCGAAAATAAGGTTGCATTCGACCAAAGGAAATACTCGATCAAACAAAACGGACATTTCGGGAGGACAACTGCTTCCCTTCTTCAAAAACAGGGCTGTGGATTCGGAGTCATGGAATTGGAGTTTTAGTAAATTTTTGTTGAATGGAGTCGGAGATGGAGTCGGTATATTGAAAACGTCTGGAGTCGGAGTCGAAGTAGGTTATAACTTATAACCAATTCCACAACCCTGTTCGGATATATTAGAGAAGGTCTTAAAGAATATAGTTCATATTTTCTGAGCGAAGATGCGAACGATATAGAATAGATGAAAATAAAAAGAAAAAAAAACATGAAGATCAAAATCAAACCAAAACCCAAATTGAAAAAATTAAAAAGCATGACAACGAGAAAAAAACAATAAAAGATAAAACCAAAATTAAACGAAGTAAAAACAACAGCAATAAAACAAACAAAAAAATAAACTCAAAAAGCTAGCCACTCACCGAAAATCCAATGACTAAAAATAAATTGTTCTCATTAAGATAAATATTATCATTAAGAAGCTAGAGAAGTGACGCTTAGCGGCGAGTTAAACATTCGGTAGATTAGAAAGAAGAGACTGAAAAAAGGAATAAAAAATAAAATAAAAATAAAATCAAACAGAAACATACTTGTAAACATCATTTTCAATGGGAAGCAAATCATATGCCATGGCTTGAAATGTGAGTTCATGCAACAGAGGTGAGACGCCATCAACCCCACGATCAATGATTAAAAGTTGTGAACGGGACTTCTCAGGGCCATCTCCCATTGTAGGCTCATCTGCTTTGTAACCATCAAGCTTGTGCTGAACAATTTGGGCGAATTCGATATTTCTCTCGTTATCACTACGAGTTAAAATAGATGAGCATTAGTTCAAATTTTCTGTTGTAAAATTTCCAATTTAGCTTTTTTTTTTTCTGTGCAATTGCCTGCCTTTCTTAACATTCCTGTCACGATATCCGATGTTACGAAAAAAAGTAGATGGCGACTATTATAAACTCCGTAGCTTCCATATAATTAAACGAATCAGTGGAAGGAAAAAAAAATTCTACCTAGGAGTGTGTTCCCGGTGGAAATTGCAATTTAATTTGTACTTACTTCAAATTTGATGCGAATTAACAGCAAACCTGAAGCGGTTTATTAACTTATGCGCCTTAACTCACATTATGATGATTATCAAATGAGTAATTTTAATGAGTATTGAGTAAAGTATGACAAATGTGAGTGCTAATGCCATAATACTCATAAATATAGATAAATTGGGTTGTTTGCCTCTATTTTTCCCAGTTTGATGGTGATTGTGCAAAAGCTAATACACCAAAGATACTAATTAACCGCATTCACAAAAATGTAATTAGCAAAATTAATTTTCGACCGTTCCAGCTGAATTTACTCTCATTTGAAACAAAATGTTCAATTTTCATCAAATATTATTAACTGTTTGTCGAACCTGGAATGCAGCCTAGGTGTATATACTCGTATACTTATCAAACTCCACACACGTATGAAAGGAGAGTTAATATATAAGGCACACATCACTGCTCAGCCACAATTAACTAAGGTGAGTTTTGAGGTAAGTAACATGATGCTACCCCATTTCGTTAAAAAGCAGAATGTGACAAATATATTTTCTTCGCAAGATAAACATAGAGCTTGAACATGGAAGAATCGCAGAGTAGAGCAAATAAATTTAAATAAAAATTTTAGGGAGGGGGGAGGGGTAGGTCAGTTACAGGGAGACGTCTTTGGACTTTTTCATATTCATCGCACATAACTTCTTTATACTGCCCAGATGGAATCAAGTGGTCAACACTCACTTTCCAGAGCAAATATGGACGCATATCTTATTTTTAACCCTTTTTTTTCACAAAAAGTTGCCCGCATTCCGCAAAATCGTAACATTTTCTGCAAAGTATAGTATGTGGGAGCATATAGTTACCACTACTCTCATTCATTTTTTTTTCAAACAGACTTAAGAGGTCATAAGGAAGGATTTAAAGGAGGTTGGAAATTCATGTGAGGGCTAAGGAGTGAAGCTTTGAATAGGTTGAGGTAGATGAGAAGTGTGCACAGCTGTGTTGGCCACGGATAGCGGTAGCAAAGGCCTATATAGATTTTTTAAATAGCAGTCGTGCATTCGCAGGGATGTTTGTGCTTCAATCTAGATTACAGAAATCTAGATAAATTCTAGAAATCTAGAATTTATTTAAAAAAATTTATTTCTATTAAATCGTACATACTCAAATAAAGTGAATGGAATTTTCTTCTTTTTTTATCTCTACTGATTCTCTTTTCGAACTTTTATATGGCACTCAAAAGCAGTAAATCAAATTGAAAATGTAAGTAAATACAGGGAAAATCATAAAAATCCAGATTTCTAAATTTTAGATTAGATTTCTAATAAAGATTTCTAAGATTAGAATAAGATTAAGATTAGAATAAAGATTTCTAAGATTAGACTAGAAATCTAAATAAAGTGTCTGTCATATCTAACCAATAAAGCGCTTCTGCAGCATGGCATCAAGCTTTTTTTGAAAACAAGTTCAATTCATAAAACATATTATTCCACCCCTTAAAGATCCAGAATTCAATGGTCTAAAAACATTTCCGGTCTGATTTTTAAAGAGAACAACAAATACAAAATAGAACAATTGTTTTATACCATCTATATAAACTTTTTTTAAATAATAGTCTTTGAATCATCGAGATTTAAGGGTGCGGACTGACAAAGGGTTATAAGAGTGAGGACAGAATGTCAGCCCTTTTTTGTGCAGACTTTCCGTTTATAAAAATGGATACTCAAAAAAGAATATTCGTATGGCCCAGGGACCAATTAGCACATTAGCAAGATTTAATCAGCTTCCATCTCTATAGCAAGTATTTAAGTATTGAAAATAATCAGTTTTATCGGTCAAACACTCAAACTCAATCATCTGGATAAAAAAAAAAGCTCAAAATGAGCGTCAATCTAGAGAAAATTTCCTAGATTGAAAACTGGGACAGGATATATCTATAACGAATAAATGATTTAGCTTTTAGCTTAAAAAAATGTTTTTAGTTTTCCAATCTAATGATAAAGAATATCACTCCTTGTCCAACAACCACTTCAAATAACACTAAATAAATGAATTTTTATTCGTGTTTACTAAAGTTTACATATACAGATTTTGATTAGCTTGTGTTTCGAGTGCATTTAATTAGCTCAATTACAACTTATACCTACTTAGAACAAATCAAATTATTTTATTTAACATGAAAATACAAACAAATTAACAGCAGCCATTTACAAAAACCCGAAGGTTTGTTTATGATGGCTGCAAATCCATTATTATACAGCTTTACAACTACTACATAAAAAATAAATAAAAATAATAAATAAATTAAGAGAAACAACATTCAACTTTCTAATTCGCTTAATTACAACTTATACTTACTTAGAACAGATCAAATTATTTTATTTAACATAAAAATACAAACAAATTAACAGCAGCCATCTACAAAAACCCGAAGGTTTGTTTATGATGGCTGCAAATTCATTATTATACAGCTTTACAACTACTACATAAAAAATAAATAAATAAATAAAAATAATAAATAAATTAAGAGAAACAACATTCAACTTTCTAATCTTTCTCTTTTATCACCCAAAAGGTAACGCTTCAATCTACTCTTGAGCTGGCTTACATAAAGCCACTGCCGCACTTTACCGACAGTGGTCGGTAAAGTGCGGCTTTTTGGCCCCTTAATTACAGCTCTGGTATTCTGTTCAGTAAAACTTTTCAATAAAATAAGGATGAGCTAAAATCACATAGAATATAAAAATTAGGACAGAGACTTAGCATCCTTCCCTTATAAAAGGTTCAGCCGTGACTCTAGCAACGTTTTGCTTATCGGTGCTACAGGATTCTAAGTTTATTCATATTTAAAATAAATATATTTATTTTTAACAATTTATGTATTAATATTTTTTATATTTAAGTAATCTTTTATATCTATCAATTTATTATTTTTCCATGTATTAAAATAACTTTAAATATATTTATTTTACATATAACTTAATAATTGTTAATATATCAAAGCAATATTTTCAAAATAATAAATTTATTTCAATTTTATGTTTTTATTAATTGACTTATGTGTTTGATGTTACTAAAATAGTGGCTCTTAATTGAAGTTGGCTTTCAATACGCATGAGTGTGCTTCAGGGGGGGGGGGGGGTCACAATTTTAAAAAACGCTAGAGGAAAGAAATAATTCGTGCGAAAAAAAAATCTCAGAGAAGTTACTGTTTTTTTAGAACCTAAAATATAGTTGTAGAACTCTCTAACACGATACTGAACTCTCTAATTGAACTCTCTAACACGATACTGAACTCTCTAATTGAACTCTCTAACACGATATTGTTACAGTTAAATTTAACTACCAAATAGTTAAAATTTGAATAAAAATATTTTAAACTCCCGTGATCGTCGTTCATGGCTAGCCATTAGTCAGGCCAGTTAGATAGTTACCATCTGTATGCGTGATTAGTCATAAGAATCTTCCAAGACACTAGTGCTTCATAAGCAAAAAATAGCTAGATATCTTGAAGTACCAAGTACAGTGAAAATGAAACCAGATTGGAAAATCAGCCAAAAAATGCAACAAACACCTTAAAAAGATATAGTGTTTCTTTGAAGGTTGTCTTTGGGAATCAACAAAGTTTTCATATCTAACAGACAAAAGCGTTGTCACATTCAACTCATCAGTTTTGCTTATTAATTTTCACAATTCAATGTGGCAACACTGCCAAAATGAGGTGCTGCCTTAGGTGCCAATTTTGTAGGTCCTTGGGCACTTTAAATTTATCCTTAGTAAATGGTGTGATTATAATTATTATTATGGGCGGATTAAAAAAAACTGAGTTAAGGGTTCGAGCAACAAAGCCCATTATTTCAGTAATTCCAAAAGATTCCTGTAAACTATCTCAAGATAGAATCTTATAGTCAGCCACAGCAGTACGCGTAAAAAGGCATTTATTAAAATTTGAAAACTCTAAACTACAGCAACAACTGCTTATTCTGAATTTATAGAAGTTGGGGAGAGAATCCACACCAACACTGTATGCAAAAAAAAAAATAGTCCTGGTACTGTTATACCACAGAGAACTGCTTTTATAGGGAGTACTTGTAAAAAAAATTCCTTCTTTTCGTTGGCTGAAATTTTTATATAGGAGAATCAATCTGGTCAAACTTACGTTTTTCCTCTTTTTACTGGCTTAGCATTTCACAAAGGATACGCTAAAAATAAGACATTACGTACGGTAATTGGAAAACGAAAATACATTACAGATGTAAACCAAGTAAATTAAAGCATAATTTTTATCATATCTACCTTTTTTCTACCTTTACTCGTAAACGCTCTCCCTCCCCGAAAAGTAAAAATTAATAAGAGTCATTTTTAGCCCTCCCCCCCAGAGTTCAGAGGAAAGTAACCTCTCTTTTCGCTTATATATCCATGGTCTTTACACGTGGTTATAAGAATGTTTGCATAAGCAGAAATAATAGGAAATAAACGTTATTAAGACGCCTACAAGGGGATTCACGAAGACGATTACAAATTGTTAAACATAAATTATAGACAAACATTCTTTGGCGCAAACCTGAGCCAATAATTTATCTCACAAGACCGAATATAGTTGGCGAAACTTTTTAATGTGTGCCTTCAACTTCGAAAACCTGACTTATATTTCACTTACGCTCGATATCTCACAGCAGGATATTCCCCTAATGTGGCACAAAGGGTGGCAATTTGCTCTGCCATTCTTTCCATTGCAGCAGTCCTTTGCGAGGCTTTGTTTTGATTATAGTAACATTGGAAACCATCAGGAAAATCAAGTGAAAAGACCTACAAAGAAAAACAGAAATATTCAAAAATGAAAATCAAGTGAAAAGAAAATCAAAAATAAAAATCAAGTGAAAAGACCTACAAAGAAAAACAGAAATATTCAAAAATGAAAATCAAGTGAAAAGAAAATCAAAAATAAAAATCAAGTGAAAAGACCTACAAAGAAAAACAGAAATATTCAAAAATGAAAATCAAGTGAAAAGAAAATCAAAAATGAAAATCAAGTGAAAAGACCTACAAAGAAAAACAGAAATATTCAAAAATGGCATTGGTCGCTCCAAGCTACTCAATTGGGAATTACGTCCAAGGAATATAAAAAAAAAATCGAAGAATAATGCATGTTGATGTTTATTTGGAACTCATATCTGTCTGTGAACATCCCCGTTAAATGTTTTCTTCTTAAAAAAAAGAATTATTGATTGCGCCAGACTCTTTTTCTTTTCTTTTTTCTTGCTCTTTGCTCCAATACTCATTGCATGCCTGCACACAGGGTGGGATTCACCCCTACACTAGGCTCAAGTAACTACATCTGGAGAAACTGAGTAACGTTCTTTATCCAATTTTGGCCACACACCTCCATCTGCTCATTATAAATGCTGCAAGGCCGAGCAGCATTAAGAAAATAGGCAACCCCTAAAAGATCTGACCCCTATGAAGTACATCAACATCCTCTTCTTAGTTTGAACTCAGAATGGTCCTGAGCTATTTTATTTCATACGTTATGGTTTAATCTTTACTGCGAAGACAATTTAAGACAATGACAGTCAAACTTTTTTGCTCTCAAATTTAACGTTTTAGAAGTGTGTCAACACTCTCTTTGGCTGGGAGGCAATGAAATTACAGAAGTAGCATGGCACGTTAAGATTTTAAACAAAAAAGCTCACATTTTGATAATTTATCAAGATGCGAATTAAACAAGGGCAAAGCAATTCAGTAAATGAGGACTCGTTCAAGACTGCGTAAAATATATACAAATATGTCAAGTTTATATGAATGTATTATTGACTTCTGAGCGATTTTTTCTTCTTTTTTCTTTCCTTATTGTTCTTTTTTATTTTATTTTGATTTATCTATTGATTACTCTTTTGTTTTTATTAGCCTTTGGATGGTTGTCTCTGAACTATGTTGCAAATGTTTATTGGGCACAGCACCTCATTTTGACTATGTTTACAGATGGTGGTAGACGCCATTCTTTTCTTTTTCAGTCTATTTTTTTCTCTCTCTTTACCAGTACCTGAATCACTGGCGACGCAACCTTGCAGGGGTAGGGGGGAATGTGATGGTGAGTTTTTTTTTTATTCAAATACGTTTCTGTTGTTGAATAAACGGGCTCTGAAGTACTATTTCGATTGTATAACCAATGGCCATCCTCGGCCACACAAAGAACAAAACTGAACCCAAAATCATAAGAATAAGTCACAGTCAGGAACTCAACATAAAAAATCAATCAAATACCAACGTTCTACTAATTTTGGTTTTTAGATATGTATTGTTTTCATTGACTCTTATTTCTATGATTTTGTTTGATTTTTCTTTCAAGGCTATAAGAATAGCTATAATTATAAATATAAAATGTGTGTTCTATCATATTTCAACCATCTTGAATAGTCAAAAAATAAATGGCAGTAAGAGCGTACAATTAAAAGCAATACCCTAATCTTCCGTTGAACTAGAGGTAGCCAAGAAAGATCTGGGCACCAAACTTTAATCACGCTTGCAAAACAAAAGATGCACGTCCTTTCATATTTTAAATGCGATTAAAATGTGGAAAATGTCAGCAGCAAAAAGTTTAATGAGACGGAATTTGTAATAGGTATTAGCCAGCGCTGGCTACGACTTCCTCAGAGAAATGCATGGATTCGTTTTCAGTTGCGCGGCTAATCTGGTAGTGACCATTCCCTCAACAAGCAGGAATAGAGTTTTCAGCAGAAATTCTAGGATTTCGGGGACAACTTTGAGTACCATAAACTGGCTGAAATCATACTTCCAGAATCAGAAATGGAGAGGTGGGACTGAACAGGCTTATCTAAAAATTGGGATCTTATGGGCAATCCTGAAGCAATTGGAGACATATCAAAATATAAGAAGCATTTCCAGTGTTCGTGTAGCTTTGTATCTAATCCAGAGTATAGCAAGGCTTATTATTAGAATTCTGCTATTTGGTTAATCAAACTTTTTTGTTAACTAGGCTACTTACACCTTACTGATAGCCTTACATACGAGTACTCAGAGAGAAGGCGACTATGACAGTAATAGAATGGGTTGTTAAGTGATCGAACTTACGGTAATTTTTAGCCCCCCCCCCCAATTCGAAACAAAATCCTATAGACGCCCCTGTTATGACTCTCAAAATTCACTGCTTCTTTTAAATTTCACATGTATGGTATTTGTATAAGCAGATTACTTTCAAATTAGCAATGTCGACAAATTCAACAATAACTAGGTGAGTAACAGCAAGATATATTGGGGAGAGGAGACGTACGGCTTTACAGTGCCCTGTCCTCCTGAAACTCCGCAAACCAGTATACAAAAAGTTAAAAGTTTGGCAAAAGGGCATTTCAATTTTGACAGGATCAGTACCGATAATAGATTAGTTAGGGTCACCTCCACCCCCCATTTGATCAGTCATCAGCAATTAGAAAATACATATCGTCAAAATTGGACAATTTACAGCGAATAATGAGAAGAGAATTCATTTTTCCCCAAGGAAAGGTTGATTTTATCTATTTTTAAAATAAGTTTTGTAATTTTTCTTTATTTGTCATTTGTCAACTTATTGTTCAATAGTTTTGTTTTGCCTTTAAGGGTATTTAATAAGTTTCTATATTTTAAGCATATTTCTTAGAAAAATAGAAAAATGTAATTTTTACAATAATGAAATTAAAAAAGTACATTTTCAACACAGATAGCTCTTCTGTTTTTTAGGAAAATCTAAAATCTAAATCCTTTCTTCTTGCTAAAATTACTTTTTTAAGCTCATCATGGTGCCACTAGGTAGCATTCTTTTCTATGGGTAAACAGAGCAACCCCACCCTCTGAAGACTCCACAGCCCACTATTAAGGATTATTTGGCTATTTTAAGAAAGTAGCCAATTGACCCACGGCAAAATCAGTGCTACCAACATATTAGTTTGTATTAGCCAGCCCCCCCCCTATTTTTATCATTAGAAAAGCTTTAGAATAAAGATAACTTTTATGGTGAAGATTGAGAATTTTATTTTCTTTTTTTAAGATGTTGTAACAGTTCGGTAATTTTTCAAATATACTTCAAAAATTTCGGAAATAAATAGCTATGGAAAAGGCACATGGAATAACTACTTTTAAAAAATACATATTACATCTAGATGGCTCTGCTGTTAATGAGAAATCCGAAAATGTAAATGTTTTTTTTTTATAAGCAAACCTAATTTGTTAATCTGTTCTTGGGCGTATGCCCGTAGCATTTAATATGTGTAGGTAAACAGAACAACCAAACCCTCCTAAAACCCTGCAGTGCAGGATAGAATAACTGCAGGACCAACATCTCAAACAGCCCCTCCCTCCTAATGCTAGCTTTTTAGTAGAAAGATAGATGTTTTTTCATCTTATTTGAACCTGAATCCTACAAAATTTTCAATCAGTATGATTGGAGGCAAAAAGTGGGTCTATGGGCCTTCCAACGGTGCCTTCCCCGGCCGATTTTATAAAAGTAAGGTGGACATATTCCACCTTGTTTGAAGCGGAATTTGACAAGAATTTTTTCCCGTATTGCTGGAGGCATAAAACAGATCCATTGCCCCTGCAACACCAGTCCCATCGCAAGATTTGCAGCAGAGAAGTGGAATGGTTTTAATTCAAATGGTTAAGCAAGTACCACTTTTGAACAAGAAACACTCGACCATTAACCTTTATGGTTTAGGCGCTAGTAGCCTTCAAAGTTTTGTAACTGAGGGATTTTATCTTTATCACTGAGATCGACTTGTAAGCAAGGGTCGACAAGCGCTTTCATCGTCAGGTTGGACAGTTTAGATGCTTCTGTTACACATCTATTATTAGGTTTGATAAGCAGTTGAGGATAAAAAAAAATTGTTTCCATCTATATCACATAGGATGACCTGTAATCAAAATCGTAAAGTACGTTCATCACCAGTTGCGAGGGATTACACACGTCTGGTAGTTGACCATTTGATCGTTCCAACATATTGGAGCGTGGAAAAATTTGACGTCCTGCATTTAATTATACAGTGTTTATAAATTATAATCTAACGCAATGATAAAGTTTTACAATTATTAGTAAAGTGTTCTTGTGGCAATCTCATTTATAAACACCAATCCACATTTTTTTTAACATTCAAACAGTCGGAAATTAATGGTATATTTGATACAAAGCATCATCTTATCTTCTTAATTCCTCTTCTGGCTTGAGGTCAACGCCGGGAGATAAGAGACCGTGCTCTTCCAAGACACCCGGTCGTTAGCAGCTGCAGGTGCATCTTCAGGTCTTATTCTTCCCTTGCTTAGGTTCTAATGTAACCTATCCAAGCATCTTATTCTTTGACAATCACGAGGTCACTTCCAGCCTCCAAAGCAACATAGCCTTCTATGCTGCTTATTGTATCTTCAGGAATATAATGTGAATCGGATTAGGTTTCATATTTTTAGGCAAGGTAACAAAGCATTGGCTTTATATATATATATATATATATATATATATATATATATATATATATATATATATATATATATATATATATATATATATATATTATATATATATATATATATATATATATATATATATATATATATATATATATATATATATTATATATATATATATATATATATATATATATATATATATATATATATATATATATATATATATATATATATATATATATATATATATATATAACATTCCTAGGTGCCAGAGAATAGATAAAAAAGTTCGTTCGAAACTGGAACAGTGAATTTCGAGATGTAGTTCTAGCAGTTATTCTGTCCTGCACTACAGAGTTTTAAGAGGGTTTGGTTGTTCTGTTTACCTACATGTAATAAATGTTACGGGCATACGCGCAAGAACAGCTTAAGAAATTAGGCTTGGTTATAAAAAAAAAACATTTAGATTTTCGGATTTCTCCATAACAGGAACAGTGTATTTCGGGACCATGTTTCAGGAATGAACATCGATCTTCTTGAAGAAAAAGTCTTCTTTTAGCGTAATCTTTGAATCACGGCAGTCCAAAAAAGAAAAATACATCAGAAAAAAGAAGAAAAGATGATCGGATGGTGGTCGAATAATATCGGAAGGTAATGGGCTAATTTAAGACGCTCACACACCAATAAGCAACGGAAGCGTAGCCTTCTGCTACCTAATACCCACAGTTTAAGGGAAACGCCACTCCTGGCAAGTACGACGGCAAAATCTTTCCTCTTCTTCTCGCCTATTGTAAAAGTTGGCAAAAATAATTAATCGGTCCAAATAATTCGATAATTATTACCATAAGATTATCTTTCACAAAGTTTTTCTAACGTTTCTAAGTTCGCTAAGTTTTTCTAAGAATTTTTCTAAGTTTTGAGAGGTTAACAACGATAATGCTGAGACAAAACTGAGATCAATGAAAGTTTTTTTTTATTATATTCGCGGCGCCAGGTACTTAAAGGTATCTGATATGCCACTATTCATTTACCTCGTTCCGAAACCTCGGTTTTAAATGTCTGGTGAGCCCTCTTTTAAAGGAGTCAACAGAGGGATTTGCAGGAATGATATCCCCAGGAAGATTGTTATTATTAATTTTTAATCTTTTCCTGTACTTGATCTGATCCTGATGAACGAACTAAGGATACTAAGACTGACAACCCTAGAGCTCCTTCGCAAACTGTAATTCTATGGAAAGTGAATGCATTCATCAATCTTATGTAGTTTGAATACATAAGAAGAAAGATAACGATTATGAAACCTATAACCCCTAAAAAAAACCTGGCCTTTTTTAGCCATACACTACACTGAAAGAGTTGATTTGCAGTGTAGAGAGTGTAGAAAGCGCTTCTTTCTAGAAAGAAGCGCCAATAATTAGGAAAGCATGTCTAAACTTTAAGATGCCAATTATCTTTTAAATCTTATCCATATTTATTTTCATTGGTGGCTCCTCTTGGGGTGAAAGTCCGTAGTTTTAATTGGCTTTGTTTAATACATTAACTTGGTGGTTTCTTCCGTCTGTACACCTGGTAAAAGAAGAAGGCTTGCTTCTCGTCTAAGATCAGCTCAAAGTGCCTTTCTAGATCTGAAATGCTGAAGTTTGAGAGTTTTTAAAAGAATGAAACAGAAAAGGCTTTAAAACGAGATAATGAGTACAGTATCTTTTGATGGCATCATATATTTTAGACATGCTTTCCTAATTACTGGCGCTTCTTTCTAGTCTTGCCTTTCGAAACATAGACATACTGATCAATGAACACTTTGAAAAAAAATGAAAGCTTTAGAAAAGCACAAAATTTAAGAGAATACACTATCTTTGATATGAGATTTCATTAGATTAAATTTTTTAAATGAATTTTTGTTGGTCTGATAACTATTTTAGTAAAAGCATTTTACTTTTTATTAAGTTTGCTTTTCTTAGTTTTTTCAAGTTTATTCATACCTTTTCATTATTGGCTCTTCTTTTGAGTTTTTCCCTGCAAAACCTGGAAATGCTGAATTTTCAAAGCTTTGGAAAAAAGGTTTAAGAAAAGTTATTAATTCCAACTCTAGGAAAAGTTTGAAACAAAATAGAACAACAGTGAAACAGAAAGACTACTTGCCAAAAATCTTGTGACGCAAAAAATTTATTTCTTTTTGCCAACTTAAAATTTCACCCCACAGACTGGGAAACTGATCAAGTGTCTAAAAAGCAGGGTTATTTGTCTCTCCCGAAATAAGAAATAACGTGATCAGCTTACAGAATATTAAAATAAAAGATTGAAATTAAGCCATTTTTACCATAGATTTTAATGGAAAGTAATGTCCCTTTTCCTCTTTAAAAGAATTTATAACTAACCTGACTTTCATATGGAAGGAAAGCAATGTTGATTTCTTTCAAAGTTTTTATATACTTTCCAGATATGTGCTTGCAAAGTTCGTTAAAGAGCTCTTCTGGACAGGCTGCATGCAAATAAAACATAGAATTAGTCAAAAGCTACGACAATTATGCTGTTAAATAAAAATGTTGTTAAACTATTCTAGCCTAAAAAATGACTAACTTTATTCTGAGATAATAGAAAAGCATCGTTACTATGCCAATTTCGGTTGGCAAGTCCCCCTTGAAAATTTCTATTCAAAAAAATAAATTCTTTGAATATCTATCTAAACCGGAATATTCAATTTCGTCTTATCGGTATCTATAAGATTTAATACCAAATATGTAAGATCCATCTAACTTCAATCAAATTCCAGCTGTCACGTCTGCTAGAAAGCTAACTTTTCTGGTCTTCCTAGGAAACGTTTATATGCATAAAACAAAGAATCATTTGAATAGATATAAATAGATATAATTCTCTCAAAAGCCCCATGGGCCATGGATATTACAAATACAAAGAATCATTTGAATATATATCTAAAAAATGCTATTAACAGCAAATTTTTTTCTGGTGCAAATTGGGACAAATGGGTGCAATGGGAGCATCCATTTTCTTTGTGGAGTATTTTTTAGTGTTACTGTTGCATATTAACTTCACTTGCTATGTTTTTTCTCCGTGCTTTCGTATTCTCTGTTCTGTTGTTTGTTTTTTTTATAAGCGGATAATAAATGGTTATCTTCTCTTATTCTAAGTACAATCTAACCAGCCAAAAAAAAGCTAATTTTCCAACCCGAAAAAATTCAACCGATACTAAAACGTATTTGTTATCAGGCGAATTGGGATTCAGCTATCGAGGTTACATTTGACCATTTTTAAAATCTATCTTCAGGCTTTGCCGTATTTAGACTTCATTGTATTTAAGAGGCATTATATTTGAGGGCAGTTAATTCCAAATCTAGATTAAGTATAGTTCTCCCCCAATCTCGACATGAGAAATCCAAAGGGCCAGTTAAAATTTTTCTATCTGATTTACTTTCTAAAATACGACCGGGTATCTACAGGGGTAGAAACAGATTTTTGTTTTCTAGAGCCAAGAGATTGCATAAGTATAGCGTGGAAAAAACAAAACCTAACATCCTCATCCAGCAGAAAACGAGTAGGAAAGGCAGGAGGAAAGCAAAGTTTTGTAAATCTAGTCAGAAGATTCTTTATCAATTTCTTCTGATCCAAAAATTAAAAAAAAAAACACTATTTTGACATTTTCGCGAAAAACAGTAACATGCGTCGCTTTTCTAATCTAATTAGTATAATAGCAAAGTGTTCCAGTTTTTCTGGTGTTCTAGAAAAAAGATAAGAAAAGTTGCAGTAGTTTACAAATAATAATGTTTCACTCACTACACACTTTTTTCAAACAAGTTTTTCATTTGTTCGAAATCAAACTTTCCAACTTCCACACGCGTTTGATGCCAGACGTAGGCTTCAAACGCTGTTTTTGCATTATTGGGAGACATTGTGTTGGGAGTGTTATTATAAACAGTGTTATAAACACTGTTATTTGCATTACATTGTTGAATATATCATTAGAGAGGCCTTCAAAAGAACGCTTTGCTCTATATTATTGTATATAAATAAAAGACAGTATGATCATTCCCTATCTCAACCATTACAAAAACCCGGACCGAGATGCAAGTGCTCTGGAGAACATTTAAACAACTATAAGCAAAAGCGACATTCGATTTTTTCACGGATAAACAAGTCAGATTTTTCTTGAACGCGAAAACATGGCTAATTAGTATAATAGCAAAGTGTTCCAGTTTTTCTGGTGTTCTAGAAAAAAGATAAGAAAAGTTGCAGTAGTTTACAAATAATAATGTTTCACTCACTACACACTTTTTTCAAACAAGTTTGAAAAACAGGTATTTTGGCAGAAAGTTCCTGCCAAAATACCTGTTCCAGGGTAATTGGACCACTGATGGCAGATCAAATGAGAGCACCATTATTCAGTGACTGACACAATTACACTGACCCACTAATGACAGAGTTAATAGGAGGAGCTGTATGTATGCGCCGAGGATGGAGTGCCAAAAAACGATAAGCTTTGATCTTACTGTTATTTTATTTATATACAGTGCTCTATATCAAAAATATAAGATTGCCAGTCATCTTTGAGGTATCAAAAAGCTATTTAAATAGCCTCCCAAATTCAGAAGCGGTAATGGGGAGAGATGACATATTCGTCCATAAACACACTTACTAACCAAAAAAAATTTAACCCATACTGTTTATTCATTAAACAGTATGGCCGTATGGCCATATGGCTGAATAGCCGTATGGCTGAATAGCCATACGGCTATTCAGCATTGTACATTAAATAATTTTCTATAAAAGATCTTACAGACAAGTATGAAGGGAAGGTGGTTAATCAGCTGGTTAACCAAGGAGCAAACTAAATACCTTCAGTAAAATATACGTAAAAATATTCATTAAATATATACATTTTTTCCTATTAGAAGCGTTCAGGTTAAAAATGCAAGCTAAATACCTTCAGTAAAATATACATGAGCAGCCTTGTACTGAGTTCTCCCTGGACATCCAAAATCGGCGATGAGAGGTTTTATAGAATCGTTTGTAGGAGTCAAAAGATAAACAGCTTCTAAATGACGCAGCGGCTCCCTACTTTTGTTTATATCCTCAACAACTGAAAATAAAAGTTTGATCTTTTTGAATATTTTGACAAAGGACTATAGAAAAAAAACAACAAAATATTAAATGAATACTAATCTAAATTATATAATAATAGTTGAAGTCTCTTTTTTTGCAGAAAAATCAATTTTAAAAATGGGATATTTCGATAGAAGGATCTTTAGACAAGGAAACATGTTAAGGAAACAATTCATACTTCATAATATGCAGAATAATTGCAGTTAACGCATTTTGCAGGCAGCACCATCCTACTTGCCCCCCCCCTCCCAATGTGCAAATACATAGCCCGAACTATATATTTCTCATCTATTCTCTCAATGTGTCTCTCTTGTTTCAATCTGTGTACCTGTAAATTGAACAAACTGTGACGAAACAAGAACTGGAAAAACAAGTGACGGATGGCAGAATGAATAGGAACTATATAATATGGGCTATATATTTCCATATTAGGGGGGGGGATAAAGTATAGAGGTGATGCATGCAAAATGTATTAGCTATAATTATTCTACATATTATGAAGTATGAACTATTTCCTTCTCTACAGATCCTTCTCTAGGCTTATAACAAAAAAATATTTTCACTTCTATCAAAAGAAAAAATCGTGTTTATATATTATACAAAATAAGTGTTTTTTAGACAAAATTAAAAGAACTAAAAATAGCGTTTACAAGATATTAATCCCAAAAAATTGCGATAAAAGGGAGGGAAGTGCAGTTTTAAAAGTCTAGAAAGTCTTTTCAGAAGAAAAACCCATAGCCTCCCCAAAAATTGTTCGAATGTGACTGAATTTAAGATCAATCAACCCAGCATTTTTTCCTGTTTTTTTTATATAGATAATTTTCTTACAATCTCAATTGGTGTCACTTTTTTTAAGAAGCGATACCAACTGTTTTTGAGAAGCACTCTAATATTCTTGCTATTTCAACACCATTTGGTCTCTGTTTCGCTCCATTGAGCTTTGCCTGAATTGGTATAGTAAAGGTCATAAGGACTCTACACTTTAGTGAACTTGTACACAAATTCTAGACAGTGGATTTTTACCAAGTCTTAATAAATGTATAAGATACTTAGACCACGCCTTCCTCTCCTTTATTAACCTCCTTGTAAAAGATATAAGGCGATTAAAGAGACCACACCCCCCTCTCCTTCCAAAATTATAACTGGGTAATCAGAAAAAATGCAGGACCATGTATAATCCTCTGTAAGTATAATCTTAATTAATATCTAATTTATTTTAACTGATCACAAATGATTTGTTTATTGACATTTGCAATCAACTCGCAGTATGTATACAAGATTTCATCCTAATGTAACTTTAGGAACAATAAATCAGCTCAAATATCAAATATTGGAGAACCCTAAAAGTTTAATTCCAGTGTTTTAACTACTCATCTCTAAATTTAATCAACAATATTCTACAATTATCAATGATTTTCAGCCGAAAATGGTGATGTTTCAATAGATATGAACAAAGGTAGCAAAATTGAAAGCCAAGAATGAACTTACTTGTGATTCCTTCTGAGGCAATTTCATGCATTTTACAGCAGGCAGACACCATTCTCATTGAAAGCCGATCAACAACAAGAACTCTCCAATCTGTGCCATTTTGTTTACTTTTGAGAACTTCGTTCATAATTTCTTTAAAAACAAAAGAAAGAAGCATCAAAATATGCAGTTAACAAAGGTAAGTAATTTGAAAATTATTGTTAAATACCCAAAATGTAACACAAAAACATTTGGAGACCTTTTGCAAAACTGAAAAAATTGGAAGATTAAAAAAATTAAACCATAAAGAGAATATAAAACGGATTTTAAATATTTAAGGACAAGTTCAAAGTGTAACCTTGCATATCTCCCTTCTTCACTTATTCAAACTTGTTAGAGAAGGAGCAATTTTTTAATAAATTTTAATAAGTATCTTGTTAAAATGAAAATTTAATAAATCTTGTTAAAATGAAAATGACTTGATCTTAAATAGATTCAAGGACAAAGGAAGATACATACAGAGGGGCCTAGGTCTCGAACTGAGATATTTGATTGTCTTCCCCAGGTCGGGAAGGGGCTCTCTAGCGGCACCCGCTAGGAAAGATCAGTAACAACTCTGGCAAAAAAGATGTTTTTTTTACCAATGATTTTTCACATAGCCCAATAACAGACTAAATTTTCACTAAATATTTTTTCCCTTTAAACTTCGTCTACTCTATCTTTAAAAAATATTTAACAATAAGATACAACGTAGGGATATTTTTGTCCTTTCATCATCTGAGTCTTAGACCATGGGTCGGCAACCTTTTGTTGCAATTTATGTGTGGATATTATGAGGGCTCCACTTAGGTCACATGTCGTATTGTCACATGGTAATGTAGTATTGTATGCATACCATAATGATTAAAGTATATCTACAATATTTATATACAAATATTTTAGGTTTAAAAAAAAAAAAAAACACTTAATGTATATCTTGATCATATTTCTTTAGTTTAAAACAAACAATGAGATTTTTGTTGTTGCATTTGACTTGAGATTTTTTACATAAGCTTGCATTTTTGTAGTAGACAGACGTAGTATTGCGTATAAGTGTATATCCGATAACCGAGAACAGTGTTTGTTTTTTCGATAATTCAGAATTGAAAAATTTTGCTCACAAATATATGTACTACCAAACATAGTAATTAATTGCTGAGCAAACCTTTTTAAATCCTAGTAGTTTTCAGAGGGCCAACTTCCATAGAAATCCACCAAGTTTGTCTTTTCCTTAAAAGCTATTATAAGTGGGATTATCACTCTGCAAATCTACCGCGTTGATTTGCAAATCACTTGGTAGATTATTGACATCCACTGCGAAGGGGTTTTCGAAAATATCCATCTTACGTTAGATCTTTTTTCAAACCAGCAAACCGGTTTTCAAACTCAGTTTGAAGTTGTATCAATGCACTTTCCATTTTAGTATTTTGCCAAACAAAATTTATACCAGCTTCTTCTACTGCTTTCTTGCAACTTGGAAAATGATCAAGCTTTCTTTCATCGATATGCTTAATAAATGTTAGTTTCATATCAAATGCCTTACCATCTAAATACATATGGCATATAAGTTTACTTATTGCTTGTAGATGTCTATTGGTTAGATTCAGTTCTGTAATCAAATCAGTGAAAAACCCCAAATCCACAACACAACCCATTGGTTGTTGTAAAGTTCGGGTATTACCTTTCCTTTCATCTCCACGAAGCTACAAATTTCTTTCTTTAAATAAAAAAAAATAGTTGAAGCACTGATCCCCGGTTTAGCCATCTTACTTCATAGTAATAAATCATATTCAGCTTTCACATTTTCCAAAAAGTTTTTTAAACTGGCTGTGAGTAGGCCCATTTTTTCTTATAAAATTGATAGCATATATAACGGTATCCATTATTAATTTCCACGATAAAACCTTGCAACATAATGCAGAGAGATTCATTTTTCAAAAATATTTATCTGTTCCAGGTATAATTCCCCCGCAATAGCTAAGACACACTCTTTGACAAGTTCACTGTTGGTAAATGGGCGACCATGCTTTGCTATTATATTTTTGCTACTTTGTAACTGGCACGTACAGTTGATGTGCTTTTGTCCGTCACAACTTTAAACATTTTCTGCTGATTTTTGAGCAACAATTTCAAGTTAATGATTTTATTTTTTCGAGATTCACCTCCAAGACAGTGAAATTTAGTTTTGTGCTCAGCATCGTTCTGTCGCTTCAAGCTATATTCCTTTACTACGGAAATACTGTTTAAATAGATTAAACACAAAGGTTTTTCTTTAACTTCAATAAAAAAAAAAAATATAAATTTGTCAATGCTTCATTAAAAATCTGCCTTTCATCAACAATCTTTCTTTTTTAGACGCTGTCTTGGGTGTATAAATCTGCAAAAATAAAAATAAAATGTAGGCCTTTATATATCTATTTGTTTTTACAGAACCTACCAGCCAGTTGATCCCTGCCTCTTTGGCATTGCTCCAGTTCTGAGGGAATGTCTTGTTTTTGATATAGCACAGTAGTTGATGCAGTCAAAGTCATATGCACTGGCAATTGCAGTTACAAGTAGTTGGGGTTTCAGTTACTATCAGTCACAGTCACAAGTATTTGCAGTTGCGAGTAGTCACGAATTCAAACAGTTAAAAGCTGTCACAGCTTAAAAAAGTAACAATAGCAGTAGTACTAATTGCATAAGTAGTAGTTGTAGCAGCCCTCAAAGGTTCAATTTATTGCTTTCAGCTATTCCTCAGATATTGTTCATATGCCCTGTTGACAGCCTGCATGCATAGAGTGCATTTTGATTTTGTTCAATATACACTGCAATATCCCCTAATAGTTCCACCTTGATGCCCTTAGCCATCCCAGAAATATTGCAGATAGGCCATTTTAATATTCAAATTTATATATAAATTCCCCTTAACAGGTCCTGAATTTCCAAATTAATACCTTTATCTATTCCTAAGATGTTGTAGTACAGTATGCCCTTATGATAAACATGGATGGACATAGCGTCTTTTGATTTAATTAAAAATTCCCAATAATATACTCTGAAATTTCCAGCGTCCCCCCCCCTATTTCCTGGGATATTGCACATACACCCCTTTCACGCTCTGCATATGTATTGTAATTTTTGATTTAGTTTTAATCTCCCTCTTGTTTCCCTGAAAGTAGAAACTTATACCTTATTCTGTTTTTGAGACACTGTATCTATGCTCCTGACAACCAGGATGCACTTAGACCCTTTTGATCAAAATTATCTTTAGAAAAAAATTACCTTCGATTTTGTAGATGGGTGTCATCTGGTACATACTACCAGATGACAACCATCTACAAAATCAAGCATTTTTTTTTTTTTTTTCTGAATATTGGACACACCAGCACCTATGAGCGACAGCAAAAATGCAATCAACTAACACAGATAATTAACTATATTCATTACTATATTCATACGATATTACTATAGTCATGATAATTTTTCCCAATTGTCAAGTATTTTTTTTTTTATTTATAGTGCTAAGAAAAAAAAAACCAGCAAAATGTATAAAAAAGAAGCCAAATAAAGTAACTTATGGAACCAAATTTCCTGATAATTGTCTTTGATCGTAACTTATCTTATTTAAGATAAGCTTTTGTTTTGATAATCTTTACTGAATGTGTTTTTAATAAAACTCTTCCCTCCACAAGGTACATCAAAAGTACTCTATATACTTCCAGTCCACCACCATCACTTGCTTTTCTGCATCTCATGAACCTTAGCTTCAGAGAATCAATAGATGATTTTTACAGAATGACCTCCAAAAGAAGAGTGATGCTAATAACAAAAAAACTATCTTATAACACTCTTTACTATGTCTTCCCCTTTTAGGTAAATTGAGTGCCAGCAAACATGGTTCCAGAGTTCAGCTCTCTGCTGATCATTCAGCTTGATTTTGCTGCCTGTAAAATATATCAACTTGGATGGATTTGAAATAATTTATTTGCAATAATGTTGATTTTTTTTAAATTGGCATTATGAGCTAGGATTAGATTAAAAATTATCACAAAAAACAAAGCAAACTGTAAAAGTCAGCAATTTTTGTGTTTAGTCTAGGGCTATATCTAGGCATTAGGATGGGGATGGATGGAGCTAACTGGTATTAACTTAGAGAACAAATTAATGCACCTTTCTTAACCTAATGAAGTAAGAATCTCAGTAGTATTTAGTTCAAAACAACCCATGGACAAAACAGATTCTGTGCTGTATACTAGACTATAATTTCCTTGAGTGGCACTACTCCTTCAGGTCACATTACAGCACTGTTTGTGCTCATGCTTCTGATTAGGCAAACTTGAAAATGGTCCAACATGACGCCACTATGAGGCCATGGAAGGATAATTTTGATGGATTTTTTAGCTGATTCTAATATAGCTGTACCCCTGCCCATAGACCTTGACCTGACTAAATCCAAAAGTTTGCTGCTTCTGTCAGTTCATATTTTTTTCGGTACTACTTGGTTAAGGCAGGAAGCAAATTACATAGCATGAGGATACTTTTAAGACTTAGAGATGCTGTAGTTAAAGTTTCAAGAGAAGAACATAGGGTTTTAGGAAGGGGGAGGATGCATCAACCAAATGTTCACTCTTAGATCAACAATTGAAAAGTACCTGAGTCATCAGACCTCTTCAGTCCTTAGTTTCATAGAATATGAACCAGCATTGGATTCAAGTGATGGGAGCTTTAGCAAAGTTTCTATCCCTGTATGGTATACTAGATAAACTACATTAAAGTGATTAGTGCTATGTATGAACATTACTGCAGTCAAGGCAGAAAAAGAAGCAAGTAGCTGGTTTTGTATTGAATCAGGAGTTAAGCAGGGTTGATTTCTATCCCTGTTTACATGGATCATTTGATGTACTTTGATGGGAGAGCATAAAATCAAATGGGAAAGTAAAACTCTCCTAGAATTAGATTATGCTAATAATTTGAGTGTCCTAGGTGAAAATTTTTAGCAAAATAAATGGTTTTTTTGGGGGTTCTAGGAGTTCAGGGTGCAAAAATAGGTTTAAAAATTAATAAGACTAAGTTGGCAAGACAGGGAATAAATTAAGGTGAAGAGGTGATGTCAGGTAACAAAAAGATTAATCAAGTGGATAGTTTCAACTACCCAGAGAGCATTATTGGCAAAGATGGTGGATGCAGTAAAGCTATTAAAAGTAGAATGGCAAAGGCCCATGGTATTTTCCCATAAATGAAAAAAGTTTGGAAGAATAGGAAGAAAAGTCTTGAAGATTAGGATGACTCAAAAGACAGAGGAGAATATGTTGGCTTTCCAACAGTATGTTATACAAAAAACCTGGTTAAATCCTCTTTGTATGGCTATAATAAGCGAAAATTTAGAGGGTCAGGACATATTCTGTAGATGAAAGATGACATATTGTAAAAGAATTTACTTTTAGACCAATCATCTAGGGCCAAACAAAAGTAGGTTATTCCTAAATTGGGGAAGAACAGCTTATAAGAAAGGATTTAAAGAAAACTGGTACTTCTTGGCAAGGCGTAAAGAGGCAAGCCTTAAATACACTGGGATGGAGGAGAAGCATATGCGGCTGTGTTGGCCTCTGGCTGCCTGATGCTGCAACGAGTTGTTAGTTGTGGTTTGTACTACATATTTCTTATAGGCCTATACACAAAAAATTGTCAATTTGGAAAAAAAATGCATAATCAGGAAACTTTGGATATAGCCCAGAAACAGCCCTGAAAATCTATTAGCTGAAATAAAACTTGCTGAATATCATAAATTTTGCTATAATGGCACCTAGTTTCTAAAAGAGTAAATGTTGTTTCAAGATTCTTTTTCAAAACTAAATGCAATAATCACAAAAGAGTGATACCATTTAATTCTCTATTCAACGATCTTTCAAATGTAGCCTATTCGGCATTACTGTGACAATTGCAACCCCCTCTCCCTTCCTTTAGTGAATATGGCCTCAGCCTAGGCAATTTGCAGGTTTTGTGTTTTTTTTTTTTTTTTCACTTGCATTATCTTGTATTATGAACCAAAAACAAAAAATAATGCAAAATAATAAAATCAGCAAACGTTTGGATATATCCTATAGCTTTACCTGGCCTCATCAGAGAGATCTTGTGCCAGAATTACCAATCTTGCTTTCAATGATTTTTCTAAAGATTTGAGACAGTCCATTGTTGCTCCTCTCTAGCTATAGGTCTGGCGTAAGACAAGTAAGACAAAATATATCCAGTAGAAAGACACCTGATCATTACTTCAACAGTTAAAGAATTACAAAATGTCTATTATACCACCTACAAAGCCAATAATTTTACCCATTGGACTTGTCAAAATTATCTTTATATGTATGTGATGAGCTTGAATGCTTTAACCTAATAAAATAGTAATAATTTTAAATACACTATTCAACAATGGAGCCTAATCATGGATGCACACTTTAACCTTGAGTCTAAACTTGGAAAATGTCTAATCTCAGACATAGGATCCTAAATTTAGAACAGAGTATCTAAATCAAAGGCGGTGCTCTACCATGGATATATTAAATGTAATAGCAAGTGCTATGAAGCACAAAAAATGTGTTTAAATTAAATGTAAAGCAGTATTTTGTTTATGTTAAATATTAATAAAGAGTCCCTCTAGGTTGCAGTAAACCAATCCTAACAAGCCCAGTCCAAAACATCAGCTAATCCCAACTATCTAGGGCTAGGTACACATAATGTATCCAAGGTCAGGAACCTTATATCCACACTTATTAAAGACATATTTTAATCAAAACATTCTTAGGCACTGTTAGGTTCTATCAGTTTACTAGTTTCATATTCCATAAGGATATATGCTAATAACAGTCATACCATTTAATTGCTTATTTTATGCTCTTTTTAAATAATGTGGTTACTTTTCTAACAATTCACCTGACCTGCCTGATAGTCCTAGATATAGGCTATCCCTGAATCACAGGCAGCGCAATAGTGCTGCCTAACTAAAGAATGGTGTTGGCACAATGTATCATTTTTTTTATTTCGTTTTGGTTTGTTTTAGACAAGGGCAATTTGTATCAAAGGAGTTGTCATAGAAACTTGGAAAAGGACTCATTCAATTGGAAATTAGAAGGGCTTGTGCCCTTTTCAACAGTCGAAAGTGATTGGAAGGCAACTAAGACCCCTTCCATGCCCACCATTTCACCAAACACATCCAATCAAAATTTTGAGACAGCCATTTTGTTCAACATAGTTGAAAGTTCTGGAAATTATGTCTTCAAGGATGACAACACCCCCCATCCCTCAGGGCAAGGGTTTAAAGTTATGCCCTTGGGCACATAAGGTTCTTATAGAAAGCGTTGTCATAGAAACTTCAAAAAGGACTCATTTGATTGGAAATTGAAAGGGCTATGGCCCTTTTAATAGACAAAAGTGATTGGAGGGCATCTACCCCCCCCCCCCTGTCATGCCACCATTTACCAAGACAAATCCAATCAAAATTTTGAGATAGCCATTTTTTCCAATGTAGTTGAAAGTTCTGGAAATTAGGTCATTGAGGATGACAACCCCCCCCCCCCCTCCCCACAGCCCTCAGGGCGAGGGTTGTAAGTTATGCCCTGGGGGCATATAAGGTTTTTATAGAAAGTGTTGTCATAAAAACTTCAAAAAGGGCTCATTCAATTGGAAATTGAAATGGCTAGTGCTCTTTTTAATAGTTGTAAGTGATTGGAGGGCAACAAACCCCCCTCTCCATCCACCATTTCCCCAAACACATGCAATCAAAATTTTTAGATATCCATTTTATTTAACACAGTTGAAAGTTTTGGAAATTAGGTCTTTGAGGATGATAACCCCCCTCAAAGCCCTCACAGCAAGGGTTGTAAGTTATGCCTTGGGGAATATAAGGTTTTTATAGAAAGCATTGTCATAGAAACTTCAAAAAGGGCTCATTTGATTGGAAATTGAAAGAGCTAGTGCCCTTTTTAATAGTAAATAGTGATTGGATGGTAGCTAGCCCCCCTCTCATGCCCACCATTTTCCCAAACACATTCAATCATAATTTTGAGATAGCCATTTTGTTCAACATAGTTGAAAGTTCTGGAAATTATGTCTTTGAGGATGACAAACCCCCCATCCCTCAGGGCAAGGGTTGTAAGTTATGCCCTTGGGGCACATAAGGTTCTTATAGAAAGCATTGTCATACAAACTTCAAAAAGGACTCATTTGATTGGAAATTGAAAGGGCTAGGGCCCTTTTTAATAGTAGAAAGTGATTGGAGGGCAACTAACCCCCCTCTCCATCCACCATTTCCCCAAACATATGCAATCAAAATTTTGACATATCCATTTTATTCAACACAGTTAGAAGTTTTGGAAATAAGGTCTTTCAGGATGATAACCCCCCTCAAAGCCCTCACAGCAAGGGTTATAAGTTATGCCTTGGGGGAATATAAGGTTTTATAGAAAGCATTGTCATAGAAACTTTGAAAAGGGCTCATTTGATTGGAAATTGAAAGAGCTAGTGCCCTTTTTAATAGTAAAAAGTGATTGGAGGGTAGCTAGCCCCCCTCTCACACTCACCATTTTCCCAAACACATCCAATCATAATTTTGAGATAGCCATTTTGTTCAACATAGTTGAAAGTTCTGGAAATTATGTCTTCAAGGATGACAAACCCCCCATCCCTCAGGGCAAGGGTTGAAAGTTATGCCCTTGGGGCACATAAGGTTCTTATAGAAAGCGTTGTCATAGAAACTTCAAAAAGGACTCATTTGATTGGAAATTGAAAGGGCTATGGCCCTTTTTAATAGTAGAAAGTGATTGGAGGGCAACTATCCCCCCTCTCACACCCACCATTTCCCAAACACATCCAATCAAAATTTTGAGATAGCCATTTATTTCACTGTAGTTGAGAGTTAAAGAAATTAGGTCTTTAAGGATGAAACCCCCCCCCCCACAGCCCTCAGGGTAAGATTTGTAAATTATACCCTAGGGGCATACAAGGTTTTTACAGAAAGCATTGATGTAGAAGCTTAAACAATGGCTCATTTGATTGGAAATTGAGAGAGCTATTGCTCTTTTTAATAGTCAAAAGTGATTGAAGGGCAACTTGCCCCCCTCTCGTGCCAACTATTTCTCCAAACACATCCAATCAAAATTTTGAGATAACTATTTTGTTTAATGTAGTTTAAAGTTCTAGAAATTAGGTCTTTGAGGATGACAATACCCCCCCCCCCCAACCCTCAGGGCAAGGGTTGTAAATTATGCCCAGGGGACATATAAGGTTTTTATAGAAAGTGTTGTCATTGAAACTTCAAAAAGAGCTCATTCAATTGGAAATTGAAAGGGCTAGTGTCCTTTTTAATAGTCAAAAGTGATTGGAGGGCAACTAACCTCCTCTCATGCCCACCATTTTCCAGAACAGATTCAATCAAAATTTCAAGATAGCCATTTTGTTCAATGTAGTTCAAAGGTCCTGAAGTTACATCTTTGAGGATGACAAACCCCCCACAGCCATAGGACAAAGGTTTTAAGTTATGCCCTGGGGATATATAAGGTTTTTTAAAGAAAGCATTGTTGTAGAGACTTAAAAAGGGCTCATTTAATTGGAAATTGAATGGGCTGGTGCCCTTATTAATATTCAAAAGCAATTGGAGGGCAAAGGCCCCCCCCCATGCCCATCATTTCCCCAAACACTTCTGATCAACATTTTGATATAGCTATTTTGTTGAACATAATTGAAGGGTCTGAAAATTATGTTTTTAAGTACAACACCCCCCACCCCCCACAGCCCTCAGGTTATAAGTTATGCCCTGGGGGCATATAATGTTTTTATAGAGAAAAACTTCAAAAGGGATCTTTTGATTGGAAATTGAGAGGGCTATTGCCATTTTTAATAGTCAAAAGTAATTGGAGGGAGAATCCCCCCCACACCCTTCATTTTTCCAAACATTTTGATAAGGCCACTTTCTTAAACATAGTTGAAAGGTCTGTAAATTATGTCTTTGAGGATGACAACCCTCCCCCTATAGCCCTCAGGACAAGGGTCATAAGTTATGCCCTTGGGGCATATAAGGTTTTTATAGAAAGTTTTGTCGTAGAAGCTTCAAAAAGGGCTCACTTGATTGGAAATTGAGAGGACTAGTGCCTTTTTAATTGGTCAAAAGTTATCAGAGGGCAAATGCAACCCCCACCCCCTCATGCCTATCATTTCCCCAAACACTTCCAATCAAAATTTTGATATAGCCATTTTGTTCAGCCTATCAGAAAGGTCTGGAAATTTGTCTTTGAGGATAACAAATCCCCCCAGCCCTCAGGGCAAGGGTTGTAAGTTATGCCCTGGGGACATATGGTATAGGGTTTTTATAGAAAGTGTGGTCATATAAATTTTTGAGGGGGCTCATTGGATTGGTAATCAGATGCTTTAGTGCTCCTTTTAAGAGTCAAAGTGATCAGAGGGCAGCTGTCCCCTTCCCCCTACACACACATTGTATCGTCCCAAAATACATCTAACAGGAATTTTGAGATAACCATTCTATTTAAAATAGTCTAAATATCATATAACAAGGCTTTTGGGGTTGAAAGAAACCCTGAGATTGGGGGCAAGGGTTGTAACTTTTATTGCTTAATATTTATGCTATAAATCAGAAATATTAAATATAAATTTTTCTTTTCAATTGCTTGTCAAAACAGAGACCATATTTTGAATTTATGATGACAAATTATTGGTAAAAATTTCACCAAGAAGGTGAGGAACTCACATTGACATGCTCACTGGTATACACTCACATTGCATCATGCTGCAGTAAAATAGGGCAGTGGAAAAATACATCTTTATTTTTCCAGAATGCCAAAGAAAAGTGGTCTTACCCAAAAAGAGGTCTTTTACTTTATGTCATGTATAGAAGATTCAAGCAGAGTACATGATTAATGCAACATATTTGACTATAAGGGGGGATGGGGTGTTGATAAAGTAAGGCAAAACACTTTTAGGAAGTAGATATAGGCTAAATACCTAAGTAAGTATTTTAGAATTTTTTAAGTTATTTTTAGACTTAGAGGTTCAATTGGGAGTCGTCAACTCAAGAGCACTACAGGTCTGGAGGACCTTAAAGCAGCATTCACAAGCATGTCTAGCTAGAATCCAATGTCTAGGCAATGACTGTTCACATGTAAAATTTGGTGCTTAGCTAAAACCACAAATTTAGTTTCAAATTGTCATTTCTTGCCAATCAACAGAGCTTATGCAGGCAAAACTTTCAAATATTATAATCCCTATTTTTACTGTCACAAGCTAATGGATGAGGATAAGCAAAAAAATTGCTAGTGTGCCATTATTATGTCTGGTGTTGTATATTTGCCTAAAATGAAAAGAAAAAAACAATTAATGAGAAAACAAAAATCAAATTTCAGTTACAAATGTAAACAAAAATGATGAAAATAGTGGATCTTGACACATTCTGATTGGCTGATAATCGAAAATCCTAGACATTGAGTTCTAGAGGCTAGAACTCAATGTCTAGCCAAGCACTGAATTTTACTTGTGAACAGTCATTGCCTAGACATTGGATTCTGGCTAGACACGTGTTCTAGAGGCCAAGTGCCAAATTTTACTTGTGAACAGTCATTGCCATGTGAATGGTCATTTTACATGTGAACAGACATTGGATTCTCGCTAAACAGGTGTCTAGACGTGAGATTCCAGCTAGACATGCTTGTGAATGCTGCTTAAAGCTCTCAAATGGATTAAGGTGAATTGTTTAGTGTTAGGCCTATCTTCTGATAGTCAATGACTACACAAGTGCCAAATAAAATAAACCAGGTTGAGAAGAAAAATTAGGGAGCAACAGGTCCCCCATTGCAACATACAAGAGTACCAACACTTCTTCTCAGTCTGTTCTGTCCCACTCTGGAATAGCCTGTCCAAAGCCACCATCAAGTCTCAAACCCTAGACATCTTCAAGATATGAGTTGATCAAGACTGGAGCAATGCTGAATGGAGGATAAAATCTTCAACAGTTAAAAAATAACTGACTCCATAAAAGTTTTAAAAGATTTTGCCCCACCTTCCATGATGTGTCTAAGCTATTGAAATGACCTATGCAACAACATCTGTGGAAATATGAGGATTTAGCCTAGTTCATTTGTTTAGAAGCTTATATAAAGTTCTAAAATAAGCTTACTTTGTCCAACAAGGTTCTTTAAAGCCATTTTCACGGGATTATTATTATTCTAGTTTTTTATTTCCCTGTTGTGAGTCATCGATAAATCGATTCTGCCACTTTATGATAAGTGGAAATGCTATCTATTTTATAGGATTATAGATGTCAGTAGTATCAAGCTCACAAATGCTAGCAAGACAAAGGGAATTTCTAAAAAAGCGTAAAGGTTAGTTCAGATGCATGGTAAGACGCACGTGAAATCAGTGCGACTGAAGGAGTGTAGTTCTGCTACTTCAAAGATAAATCATTAAAATTAAGTAAAATAAGTAAAAACAAGGCTCTTTACAATAAATTCTTGCCCATTCATAGCTGGACAACTACGGGTGTGATAACTGGCGTTAAATGAAAACACCTACAGAACTCCGAATTTAATTCCTTGAAAAGTCAAAGAAAGTACTGGTAAAAATACGTAGGTATGATGCTCCTTGAGTTTCAACATCTTTGAGTTCGTGGAGCTGAAAAAGTGGTAAGAAAACAAGTGACTTGCGAAATCCACAATTCCACATTTGCTGCCAGCCATGGAAATCTAAAAAGGATTCTAAAGTTCCTTTAAAAAAAAATGGTGCGAGTCCAAGTTAATGCCTAAATTTAACCACAAAATCGTGAGAAATCTAGCCTCTTCTTTTATTCTATCACTCTGCTCTAATTAGCTTAAAACAGTAGTGTAACCATACTAGTAGTGTAACCATACTGTTACACTTAAATTACAATTTTAATTTACAACTGTTCATTTAAATTACAATTTTAAATGAAAGGTAGTAAATTAAATTCCAAATATAAATAAAAAGTGCAAAAAAACATGCTAAGGATATTTACAGCACATAACTTTAGAAGGTGATCATAACTTTAGAGGTAAGTTTAAACTTACCTCTCATTTACATCAGAAATAAATTCCCCGCCCCCTATAAATTATTTAAATAAAATTATTTCGGGAATGGGGATATGTCTCTTTAAACAACACTACATTTAAAATGAGACTATATTGTGCAGATTAAACTTTACAGTTAGGCGTGATCAAGGTGAGTCCTGTTTTTTTTCGTAAAACATCAGCTGATGACAAAACTGAGTACAGCAGTGACTGTCTAGGTTGTTGATCAATCATGATCAGGTTATGACCTGTTTAAATAAGAAAAGATATCATGCCACAGTAAAGTGGCGTTTTATGCCTATATGTGCGAGAAGGAACCAGTTTTCTTTCAAAGAGGTTCAAATTATGGGGAAAGCAAATTCTAGTATACCCAAAAGATTTTCAATGGTGCTACGGGATGTTCTAAGCCCCCTCCCTCCTAATGAAAAACGACGCCAGTTTTGAAGCTACTGCCTCTTATAATTTGTCTTCATAAGTCCATCGTAAAGTGCTACACTGCCATATGACACTTTTGGTGCAGTTCCTGAATCGAAAAGAATGGGAAGCATATCGAGGGTACTATTGTACTTTTCATCGTTGAAAATCCTTAAGAGGAGGCTCGGAATCTCCTTCCACCCGCAGGCCTTCCTTCTTGTATGATCCATTTTATGAAAATAAAATACATTTTCTATTTGCAAATCAGTATAGGCAGCAATAATGGTATACTTATCAGACTCTACGTAAAAAAGCTATACATATCTTATGAAATCTATGAAATCCTAAAAATTTTAGGGATTTCAGAAATATATGGAACCATTATTTAATGCCCTTAAAAAAAATCGTTTTCACTTCTTTAGTTTTAGTGGCCAATTTAAACCAAGTTTTTCTTTCGAAAGTAAAGAACAAAGATGAAACATAAATAAGCAGAAATTATTGTTATGCCAAATATATAAGATTTATTTGCAAAACTTGTTCAAATAAGCTGAATCATGATATTTTCGAGCACCAGTAGAATTCTAAAAACTAGCACTATACCTAAAACTAAACTGGCTTGAGTTTTTTAGAGACTTGTAATTGAATCCTAAAAGCAATGGATTCCAGGATCGCTGAAAAAATATCAAGAGACTTATAAATTTGTTTTGTTTTTCCTCACAATTTTGTTCTCTTATCAAAACATCCTGTTTTTGTTTTTTTTTTTTTTTTTTTTGGGGGGGGGGTCAGTTTTATGTTTTCAGTAAAAACGCAAGCTTTTAGAATTCAAGAGATATTGTAAAATATTCCGAGTTTGACATTTTCTCACAATCCTGTAAGAAAGGGTCTTTAATTTGAATGAAAAGTAATTTTAAAGAACTTAAAGACTTTAGTGTAAGGAGCAAGGGTTGAAGGAGGGGCAACCCCCTTCATATGCGGAACAATTTCTGCTTATTTTTAATTTTAATGTTTCCCCTTGCTTTCAGTTAAAAAAAAATTTTTTCTTTGATTTAAATAGAATTAAGATGACTGTAAAAAACTAATGAAAACGAACTGAACGTTTGATATATGAATGCATTAGTTTCTGGATGTCTCAGATATTCAAGAATAAATATTATCTGATGTGCATGTTTTTTATGTTATGTAGTGTTTATGTTTTGTTTATGTAATGGCAGTCATTTAAAGGAAATTTTCTTTTTTGTTTTGTATTGTCATAGCCCTAGGGCCTTTAGCGCAATAAAACTTACTTACTCACTTACTTATTATGTTTAACAATTTTTTATTTTATTTTTTGAATGTTATAATTATTAAAATTATGGTAAAAATATATCTTGTTTTTAGAATTTGGTGATAACAACGAAATAGGTTTTATCCGTAGACGCAAAAAAATGTGATGGATCTGGGATTTTCAATATGAAATTTCCAAGAAAGCTGTGGCACAAAATAGAGAGAAGAGTAGTTAGCCCTTCTAGATTCTGAAGATTTTTTTTTGTATCTTCAGTAGAAAAAAAAAAAATCCGAGCCCCGCTGTCCTTTGATTCTAAAAAATAGTCTGTTTGTCATAGTGTTGCTTTTCTCTTTATCTAACATTTTCGATACCGTTAAGGATTGATAATAAAGCCGTCTGACAAGATAGCCTCGACAAGATTTGCTGAAGATTCATTTCTAACAATATCTCGTAACAAAACTTCCATAACTGGCTCACTCCCAGTTTTGGCGTCAGCCAAATATTATTGTGCAAAGGTATTGGCTCCAATTATTCCCATAACTCCAACTATAAATTTACTATGTCTGAATATCAGCTATTATAAAGAAACTAGAGTGACCACTAGATCATTCATGAGTAACCTGAGCAATCTGAATCTGGAGAAGTGGAGGCACTTTCGGAATGAAAAAAAAAAGAAATAGAGCTGGAGACATAATCCTGCAGAAAATACCGAAAAACTGTACTTAGTAATTCTTCAAATTATTTATTTCTGTGGTCAAGTATACCAGTGTAAATAATATCATCCGGGAGGAGACCGCATTTCAGACCCTTGTACGAGCAGTTCCAGAGTTTAATGGTATTATCGGTGAATGACGCGACCTCCCGTCAGACAAGGGTAGAACCAAGCTCAGGTTTATTCAGGGTTCTATTTTTCTGTAGCTCTTGCATTTGCTGAGGAAACAGGGCGAAATTTTTATGAACATCGATGTGTGTCGCATCTTGCAAGAAGTCATGCAATGCTATACGATTAGTTCTGTCGGAATTATTTGTTAACTGTCCTTGTAAGAATTACTGAATTACAAAGTGGTATAAATTTTTAAAAGGGCTAGCAATACAAATTATTGCATTGTATTGGATAATAAAGAATTACGTACATATTTTTCTCATCCCTTTCATTTGCTTGCTATCAAGGCATATACAGGATTTTGTTGGGGGGGGGGGGGGTATTTTTCAGTGGGGGGTTACA